>ML403317.1:97106-124011 GCA_005239525.1 Nicotiana knightiana
GGGGGGGGGGGGGGGGGGGGGGGGAGTTCACTGGTAAGAAAAGTGAAAATAAAATAAATTTTTAATAAATTAATAGAAATGGGACCCACAAATAACACATGTCAAGTAATCAATAGTCTAGCATATGATGTGTTGTATATGTCACCGCAATTGATATACATGTTCGGTTGGATGTATTTATTGGTACTCATCCTGTCAAGTGGGAGTGCTCAAATGAAAAAGATGTAAGTTTGTGTACCGTGGCAAACCGTTACAAGTTTAAGTGGCCAAGAGGCCATTTTACCTTAATAATATATGTGTAAGTAATGTTGGTGATTGATTAGCTTATATACACTGATAATAGCACTAAGTATTAGTGAACTAGTGGCATCCTTATATAAGTGATGTTAGTAATTGATGAGCCTATACATTAATAATTATACACTAAATGAAAGTGTATTAATGCTATTTGTGAGAAAGGTTAGTGATTGTTTATCTTTAAATTGATAATTAAAGTAAATAGAGGTTTATTAGTGATATCATTAAGTAATGTTAATAAATTGATTAGCCTTACACTAATCAGAAGTGTAATAATTATAATTAGCTTATAGATTGATAATTACACTAAGTAGAAGTGTACTAAGAATATATCCTTAAGTAATGTTAGTGATTCACTAGCCTATACATTGATAATTAAACACTAGGTAGAAGCTTATTAATGGTATACGTGACAAATATTGGTGATTGTTTAATTTCTCAAATTGACAACTAAAGTAAGTAAGACTGTATTAGCAAAATCGTTAATTAATATTAATAATTTATTAGGCAATTCATTGATAATTACATTAAGTATATAAGTGTAATAATTACAATTAGCTTACAGATATTGATAATTACACTAAGTAGAAGTGTACGCACTAAGGATATATCCTTAAGTAATGTTAGTGATTCACTAGCCTATACATTGTTAATTATATACTAAGTAGAAGTTTATTAATGGTATACGTGAAAAATCTTAGCGATTATTTAATTATCTTAAATTGTTAACTAAAGTAAGTAAAAATATATTGGTTGCATTGTTAATTATACTAATAATTAATTAGCTAGTATGCTTAAGTAATGTTAGGTTCGATTAGATTGTAAATTAATAATTACATTATGTAGAAGCGTATCAGTGATAATTAATTAGCTTATAAATTGATAATTACACCAAAATTATGGGTCATTAATTTTGGCTTATATAATTACATGTTAGTTTCTAAATAATTATAAGTTTGATATTGATTCATTGTAATTTGTTAGTTAGAATTTTATTAATTGCCTGCAAACGCTATGCTTCTAAGTTCTAACTACTTACAAGCAAGAGTAAAGAATAAATGTTAAAATAGGCATTACACAATTTTCTTTTGATAAGTAATAGTCGTTTTACATTAATACAATATAGGATAAGAAGCTAACCAGGTAGATAAATGCTTTTTTCTTTTTCTTTTGTTGAGAGCGTAAATCTTAAACACACAATTTCCATTTCAAGGGTCTCAGCAAAAGCCCTAACTTAGCATTTGTCTCTTTTCTCTTTCTCCGTCTCACTGCTTCTATGGCAAATCCCCGCTTCACCGACGTCGTTGGCACTCAATCCAAGAGGCGATCGTCGCTCCTCTCCATCTCCGCTAAGTTTTCTTTTTCTTCCACCTCTTTAACTGATTTTAGAGATGTGTTTTCCATAGTTGAGTTTGGATTGTTAGCCGAGCTTCTGGGGCTGTTTTGGGGCCATTTCAGTCTACTTTATTGGTTGTTAGGGCTTGTTTTAAGGGGGAAGAGAGCTGGTTTTGGGGGGTGGTTTGAGGCCTTTTTGGGTGTTTTGAAGTTGTTTTTTCAGCTGTGTTTTTGGCGTTTTTTACTAAAATTTGAGGAAGAATTTCAGGTGTGTTTAGGGACTGTTTTGGGGGTCATTAAATTTTATCCCAATGTGCTAAACAACTCCGCAAAAATCAGATCTCTGAGCTTCATGATGAAATTAACTTAAGTTGATTGAATTATGATTTATTTCTAAAGAGATGTGATTCGTGAATTGAGTTTGACTTTTTTTGTTTGTATTTACTTCATTTTCTTTTTATTTTTGGAAATGCAGGTTGGGCAAGGAATTATAAGCGGGTCGGTAAGTAAAATTGTTTGACCAAATAGTGTCAGAAAGGTACCGATGGCTTTTTGATGGGGTCTATTGGTTTATTTTACCGAGAAAAAATTTACCTACGTATCATTTACCGACTGACTTCCTTCAGTAAAGCCTTATTACCGAGGAGCGTCCCTCGGTAATTTGCATCGATAAACACATGATATTTAGTAGTGCTAATTCCTTTTCCCGTAAGACTTCACCTTTTGAAATGGAAACCTGCAGATCAACGTATGCCCAATAATTTGACTAGCTAGTTGACACATTCTTTTTTCTCGCTTCTCTCTAGATTCTAGAGAGAGACGGGCCCTTCATACCGTCTTCCTCAGCATATAACATCTGTCAACCGCCCACATGAATAGCTGCTCCGGCACGGAATTAACTGATCAAGAAATAGATCTTTTACATCGAAGCACTGCTAGACCCAAACCAACAACAATAAATGACCTATGCCCTTCACCTTTTGATATACACTGTTAGAAAAGGACAACAATAAACCATTTATAGATCTAAAAATGGATTTCCTCAGTAAGTTATGTTTGGATGTGGAACAAGAAAATCCACACCAACATCCCTATTTTATTCGTTTCACCATTATAGACAAAACACACCTCTATCGTCCTGGCAACATGCTGCTATTATCAAATTACTAGGAAAAAAAGTTCTGTACCACTACCTACGCACTAAATAACCTATCCTTAGCGACCTACAGAACCTCTCCAATTGGTTGATCTTGGTTACGATTACTATCTAATAACATTCAATTGCATACCACATATAACAAAGTCATGCTCAAAGGACCTTGGTTTGTAGGTGCACAGTATCTCACTATACGACAATAGGAACCTAGGTTCAACCCAGTCGCTGCCCAATTAACCTCTCTACCATATGGATCCGTCTTCACGAACTCCCAACTGAATATTACGACCTCCAAATCCTTCAACAAATTGGAAAAATGATTAGTACACTATTAAAAATAGACACCTGCACTCTCCAGACTACTTGAAGACTGATAGAATTCAAGGGTCCACCAAACTATCCAGAGATCCAGGTTCTCTGTCAGTTTCCATATATTACACACATATACAACATAATATAAATAACAGTGAGAGTTTTTACGTGAAAAATTTCCTGCTCAACGGGATCAAAAACCACAACCTATCCTTGTAGGATTTCAACTTCACTACTGAGCAAACTTTTAGATTACAACCTATTGTAACCTAGGAATTAACTCCTTAATCCTTTACTAACTTGTAACACACCTATTACAAGTCATTTTGTAATACCTTTATTACAAAGACTTCACAATTTGACTACCTCTAACCAAGACACAAACACGAAGATTTATAATTTACAAGAGTTTCCTACACACTGTTTCTAAGTAAGCTAAGTAGGAGTTACAAGTAAGAACATTAACAAAGTTACAACTCAACTTAGGATATACAATCACTTGATATGGGGAACTGGTCCATAACAGTGTTGTTCTTTGTTCGTGATGCATTTGAGTATTGTTGACTGAAGGCTTAATTACTGTTGAAGAGCTTGAGCAAATTCTCTAAGTGTTCAAGTGATATTTTGTCATTGGTTTAATGTTAATATAACATTGATGACATCACTTGAATGATGTAAGCAACTTTGGTAAAAGGTCCTTCCTAATGGAGGTGACTGCTGCACTGTGCTTTACTGTTGCGTGTGCAGTCAGTCACTTTCCAGGTGGGGAGAGTTGACTTGGTACAATCACCAAGGAAACTGAAATTCATCTGTTCCCCTTGTTGATTCTTTAACTTATGAGTTACCGATGAACATCTCCAGCTTAAGTCTGGTCATCTTTATGCGTTTGAGAATGTGGACCAGATGTGGATTAGGTTCCTTATCTGGTTCTTGACATTAAACTTGTTAGATCATCAAAACATAAAACAAGTGTACTTATAACCTATCGATTCTCCTTTTTTGATGATGACAAACTTATAATTGAAAATCCTACGAAGAACTACAAAAACAAGATAGTGAACCTGGAAGGCCATTTAGTTCCCCCTAAATCTGTATTCCCCCTTAATCAATGCACATCATTATTCAATTATGCAAAATCTTCCCCCTTTTGGCGTCATAAAAAGAAGAATACTAAGTAAGTAGCAAAAATAAGTCTAGGGTGGTTAACTCATGCCACTTGTGTGCACACAAACATGATAGAAAATAGAGACAAAATAATAATGTCATACACGGCAAAAGGGGAAAAGCTTCCATAAAACAATTTGGATTTTACAAACGGGAGCAGATTCAATGTTACCATCCACATTTCCAAAATAAAAACAAAAACAAGTACCAACAACAAAGAAACATCATCAGAAACATTCATAAGAAACAGACACTGGAAACTGGACATTGAAGGGAACACTGCTTAGGGGGCACTGGAGGTGGGGGCAAGGGTTTTGAGGACAAGATCCACGTGAGTATTCGCGGAAATTTACTCATTGAGAAGTCTTTCTTTCAGGTCCTTCACCTGTTTCTTAAGCTCAACATTCTCCTTCGTCAACCTCTGAGTTGTGAGCTGACTCTCAAGAATCGCTTTCCTTGCCTTCAACTTTCAGATCTCCTCTGTGGCACTATTATGAGCATTTATCAGTTGAGAGATAGTATGGGTGCTTCCAACTCCTCCGACCTTGTCAATACACTCACACTCCTCAAGAGTGGTCTTGGAGAAGGTTTGCTTTTTAGTGTCCACTTTGGCCTGTCCCAGGGGCCTTTGAAGAACTCGAAGACCTTTGTGAGAAGAAACCCATAAGGTAGCCCATTGTTTCCATCCTTAAAGTCTGTCACCTTTTGCATATGCTCAATCATTAACCCAGGCAGATTGATGGTGGTAAAACCATCCAAGGCTTCCATAAGGACCGGGTCAGCTTTGGACGTAATAGATCTTCTCTCAGTGCGGGGCAGCAACACTTTGTTAACCATATCAAAAAGCAATTGATATACTGAAAGGAGTGCCTTCTTATGCACACGTTTCCCCTGCTGTATTACCTTGTCCTTGACATTAGCATTTCTGAAATTTGACGAGCAGGCACCCTGAACAAACAACAATCCTTCAACAGGACCTCCCAAAATTGACCCCAACACGGCAGAGTCCATCACTATGTCCACCCAGTTTACCAACACACAAATGTGATAATCTTCAACTGTGAAGAGGTCGGCATAAAAACTCTGCACTTCCTCCTCATACACCTTTGGGCATCATTTGTAAACAAATGAGTCCACTGTTGGAACTCACAAATTTCCACCGCCTGCCTCATCCCAGCAAACTTCACAATGTCAGGGGAAAGCGTGCAACCCCACAACACCTTTTGATTTCTCAACTTTTCTTTTCCAGAACTCAGACACTCACCAACTTTTGGTTTCTTGGAGGAAACAGGTTCCTCATCATCATCCACTTTTCTTTTCACTGACTTGCGGATAGTCTTTCCCTTCTCCACTGACTTTTCATGCATATGTTCAACAGAATCTTTCACTTCTTCATCATCAGACTTTCCACCTTTCTCCTTCACTACCTTATCTCCAGATTTCTCCACAAACTTTTCACTAGAAACAACCTCAACACTCTTGGTGGGACTCTCAACACTTGTAAAAGTGTTCCTTTTGGATTGACAGAGAGAGTGCTTCTGCCTTGAGGGCTTGCGAGTCAAGGAACTAGGTTCCCCTTCAGCTTCCTCATCCACATTAACCACTGGAACAATCTTTTCATTTACATCTTTTCCATCCTTTACCAGCTTTCTCCTTCTTTGACTCCTTTGACTTTTCTTGAGAGCAGAATCTAGAGCGTCCTTTTGCTGCAACCGTGTAGTGGGTCGCTTAGGGACCAGATGGATTACTTCAGAGGTTAGATATTCCAGAGTGGAAGTGGGAGCGGATCACCATGAACTTTTTAGTTGGGCTTCCACGAACTTCGAAGAGTTTTGATGCTATTTGGGTCATTGTGGATAGATTGACCAAGTCCGCGCACTTCATTCCTGTCAGCACTTCTTATACTTCAAAGCGGTTAGCTAGTATTTACATTAAGGAGATTGTCCGATTGCATGGAGTTTCGGTTACTATTATTTCTGATAGGGGTACTCAGTTCACATCTCAATTTTGGAGGGCCGTACAGAGAGGTATGGGTACTGAGGTAGAGTTGAGCACTGCATTTCATCCTCAGACCGACGGGCAGTCGGAAAGGACTATTCAGATTCTGGAGGACATGTTACGGGCTTGTGTGATTGATTTTGGGTTCTTGGGATTAGTTTTTGCCATTGGCGGAGTTTGCATATAACAACAATTATCAGTCCAGTATTCAGATGGCCCCGTATGGGGCTTTATATGGTAGGAGGTTTAGATCGCCGGTTGGTTGGTTCGAGCCTGGGGAGGCTAAGTTATTGGGCACAGATTTGATTCAGAATGCGTTGGAGAAGGTGAAGTTGATTCAGGAGCGACTTCGCACGGCGCAGTCTAGACATAAGAGTTATGCGGACCGAAAGGTTCGGGATGTGTCTTTTATGGAAGGAGATAAGGTACTGCTGAAGGTATCACCCATGAAGGGTGTTATGAGGTTTGGAAAGAGAGGAAAACTAAGTCCGCGGTTTATTGGTCCCTTCGAGGTGCTTCAGAAGGTTGGAGAGGTGGCTTATAGACTTGCCTTGCCACCCAGTCTATCGAGTGTTCATCCGGTATTCCATGTGTCGATGCTCAGAAAATATGTTGGTGACCCGTCTCATGTGTTAGACTTCGACACGGTTCAGCTCGAGGATGATATGACTTATGAGGTAGAGCCAGTGGCTATTTTGGCTCGCGATGTTAGAAAGTTGAGGTCAAAGGAGATAGCTTCAGTTAAGGTGCAGTGGAGAGGTCAGCCAATGGAGGAGGCTACTTGGGAGACCGAATGGGAGATGCAGAGCAAATATCCTCACTTGTTTGAGACTCCAGGTATGTTTCTAGACCCGTTCGAGGACGAACGCTTTTTTTAAGAGGAGGAGAATGTAACGACCCGGTCCGTCGTTACGTAAAACATGCATTATAATCGCTACTATTGACTTGTTATAGATTTGTTATTCTATTATTGATGTGTTAGAGTTGATAGGCTTGAAATCGGAATGGTTAAATGAGAATTCAGTAACTTAGGCTTTAAAAGATAGCCTTATAATGGGAAAAGTCAACTGAGAGTTGACTTATTGGGGAACGACCTCGGAATGCGGATTTTATGGCTCGGATAGCTTCGTAAGGTGATTTGGGACTTAGGAGTGTGATCAGAATATTTTTGTGATGTCCGATGTAGAATTAGGCTTGAATTGGCGAAAGCTAGTTTTTGGCGATTTTCGGTCGGCAGTGAAAAATAGGCTATCAGGGTCGGAATGGAATTCCGACAGTTGGAACAGGTTCGTAATGTCATTCTGGATAAGTCTGCAAAATTTCAGGTCAATCGGAGTTGTTTTGGATAATTTCGGCATCGTTGGTGGATTTTAGATATTTCAAAGTTCTTAGGCTTGAATCCGATGTAAATTTGGTGTTTTGATGTTAGTTTTGGTGTTTTGAGTGTGCAACTAAGTTTGAATGATATTATGGGATGTATTGGTAACTTCGGTTTAGGTCCCGAGGACCTCGGGTGTGTTTCGGGTGGTTAAAGGACCAATTCTTGGATTTAAACTTGGCAGATTTTTTTGGTTTTTGTTGCAGAGGATTTGTTCATCGCGTTCGCGGGTGGGATGCTGCGTTCGCGAAGAGTAGTTTGGGGAGCTGAGATTTTATTCATCGCGTTCGCAAAGAAAAGGACGCGAACGCGGAGGTTTGGGGAATTGTTCTACGCGTTCGCACCAGGTGGCTCGCGTTCGCGAAGGGATGTGAGGCAGCTGGGGACCCATGTAGTTTTGGCCTATGCGTTTGCGGTTGGTGATACGCGTTTGAGTAGCTAGAGGTCGGTTAGGTATCGCGTTCGCGGGCAGAGAGTCGCGTTTGCGTAGTGTAAAAAGGAGGGGTCTGTTGGGTTGTTCTATGCGAACGCGTACGTGTGGCCGCGTTCGCGAAGGGTAATAACTGGGCATAATTAATTAAATTGTTCCGAGACTTAACCCTTATTTTACGCCATTCTTGTACGGGAAAAAACTTTGGGGATGAATTTTGTAGAGGGAAATCCTTGTTCTTCATAGAGGTAAGTATTTTGATTATTAAAACTCGATCATGGATGATTATAGAACATAAAACCAGTGGAAAAAACAGTAGAAAAATGAGATTTTGGGGCTTGAGAATAAGAGACCTCTAGGGGTCGATTTGAGGGGTCAAACAGACTCCGATTTTGGTGTTCTTTATATGTACAGAATCGTGAAAGGATGAATAACACTTTTCTGTAAAAATTTCTGAGTTTCGAGACGCGGGTCCGGGGGTCGGGTTTTGACCAATTTCAGGTTTTTGGGTGAATTTTGATATTTTCAATTGGAAATCGTTCCTTAAGCATATATTGATGATAAAAATCTGAACTTGGTAGATTTGGAGCACTCGGAGGCCGAATTTAGAGGCAACGACATTGCGGAGTAGTGTGTTAGCCGATTTTGAGGTAAGTAACGCTTCCAAACTTGGAACTGAGGGTTCGAAACCCCAAACTATTTGATATTTGCTGTTAATTAAGGTGACATACTTGCCAAGTGACGGGCATGCTGGCGTTTACTGAATATTTGTAGCCTGACTTATCCCACGGCACTGTCTACTGGTTATCCCAGATTGATATTGTACTGTGAAGGTAGTAATTACCTGGAACGAAATAGAAATCATGGTAAGTATAAATGTTAAGGCTTCACGCCGATGTGTTTAGACCGGATGGTCGATTATTGCTGTCTCTATCTGTGATTATTGCTTTCATGTACTCAGTCCTGTTATAGTATATGTTTCATGCCTCAGTCTCGTAAGTTGCTAGTTTATTTATATTATCATTGGGGTGGCTACATTGCATATGTTAGAGCATTCTAAGTGAGATTGGAAGGCACTGACTGAGTGAGGCCTGGAGCCTGGTTTTGAGACAGTTATGAGGTCGGACTGCACACCACAGCGATCCTGAAATCATGCCTTCCTTGGCTTAATATAGCGTTTGGGCTGGAAGGAGCCCCTCCGGAGTCTATACACCCCCAGTGAGCACACAGATATTCCGGAGATGGATTTATCCGTGGTTATTATGTTTTGGAGATGGATTTCTCCGTGGGGGCTGGATCAACCTTTTTCCTCAGTACTTAGTGGCTGTGTCACTTGTGTTTATGTAATATTCGGGATGGACTTCCCTGGGCCTGAAGACTGTATTCTTGTACTGAGTGCACCACCTTATGAGAGCTTGATTGATGAGTACACATCGTTCATGGTTCTATATGCATTCATGCTAGTATGCAGAGTTACAGACATATCTTGATACATCGTATTTATTTCCTGATATATTACTATCATGTCCAATTTATATATTGTTGTTTGAATTGTCGAAGGTTTAGTCCATCACTACCTCTCAGCCCGTAGTTTGGTTTCGTTACTACTGAGTTGGTGTACTCACGGTATCCCTTGTACCTTGCGTGCAGATTCAGGTACAGAGGAGTTCAGCTCGGGTCATAGAGCGCATCAGTTTCATCAGAGTTGACGAGGAGCAGTTGGCGACCGTGATCTCGTCTTCTCTTTCCCTTCTACCTGTCGTATTTATTTTCAGACTATGTTAGTCATTTCTTTTTTATTTTTATTAAGTATTAGCAGCTCATGACTGTGTGACACTGGATCCGGGATTAGTAGGATTTGGTCTTTTGAATTTTATAAACTGGTTTTCCCAAAATACTGAATTTATTATTATTATTATTATTGATTTCAAAATTTGTTAAAAAAGGGCATTTTATGGGAATTTGTATTTAGTTAGATAGAATGAGTGGCTTGCCTGGTTCCACGACAGACGCCATCACGACTCCGGAAATGGGTCGTGACAAAACCTAATAATTTTACCCAACCCGCCGTCTCTATACACTACCTCTCCTTCATTTTCTTCCTCTCAAAACACTAGCGTCGTCACCCCAAATCCTTCCGGTTCCAACCCCAAAATGGAATCAATCGTTGATTCCTTTGCCATATTAGTCTTATCTCCTTACTGGCTACCCGTTTTGGTATTACATAATAGCTTGCCTAAAATGGCAAACAGATCTGGAAGGATTCTAACCAAATCTGGTTCAAAATCCCTAACCTGTTGTTTATTTTTGTCTGTGTTCATTCTAACCTTGGTGAGTACGAATATTTTCATATATCTTGTGAATTCTTGCTTAAGGTTTTCAGGTATTTGATTCAAACCAGATTTGGTTCAAACTTTAGTTTGTTTTAATGTTATTTTCGTCTATATTCACTTTGTTACTCTTAAATCTGCCTATTTTTGTTAAATCTTTACTTACCCAAATTAGGGTTTCAAACCTTCTTTAATAGAACCAGATTTGGTTCAATCCTATGTTTTTCTTTAATAACTCCCTATCCATGTTCTTTTATTAAAACAAACGATTTTTCGCCTTTATTTCTCTATCAAGTTTTGTTTACTTAAAATTAGGGTTTTTAGATCCTAATTGAATCAAATACGATCCGATTCTGTTTGTCTTTTGAATAAATTCATGTCTACATCCATTGTATGCAGCATGTGATTATTTCACCCTTGTGTCTCTACTGATTTTATGGTTTACCTAAATTAGGATTTTGAAATCTTTTACTGAGATTTTAATCTTTCTTTTCTTGTATGATACTGATATTTTTCTTATCCTTTTCGATTTACCATGTTCTCATTATTTCATTTACCTTATCTTAACCTTGAATCTGACTGTTGATTGATTCTATATGATACTTACCTTATTCTAAGTAGCACTTTCCTGATTACTCGTTAATTGACTAAACCCTGACTTCAATTGATTCTGGGAATTATTTTCATTCCTTATTTGTGTATGCTTGATTTATTCCCTTATTTGTCTGCCTAATTGCATACTATTTAAAACCTTTCCCCTCCCCTTTAAAGAAGACTCGAACTCTCATACTCTCACTAAAAAACTTAGTTCTCTCACTCTGATTCTGTGCTTATTGTTTCTTGTCTTGGCCGGCTGAAAGTCAAGGCCAAGTGATTCTGGAACTTAACTGCTGTGGTATATTTACTTGCTTTCTTGCTTAACTGGTATGCCCTAATACCTTGCAATTTCATTCTCCATTCTTTCATAATATGTGTTGCTCAACTAGCATGTTTTAATTCCAAATATGATTCTACCATGTTATATGATTCTATGATCTTATCTAGTTCTATAAGTGACACTGTTAACTTATGATTAAGTCATTTTGAATAATATGAATCCTCTTATAAGCTAGTTGATGTTTAAACTTGTCCTGGCACCCTGTTTGTTAATCCTGTATCTATTCCGAACTTTGTCTATTACCAACATGAAACTAGTAACTTGTCCTAACTTTTGCAAATCTGTATAGTTACTGAATTCATGTGACATGAAAACTTGTTTGCCTTAAAATTTCTCCCAAGAGTGCTTCTATGATTAAAATGGTTGCCCTAAGTATCAACATGCTCATTTAGTATAGTTAGGTTTCTTTTCTGGGCTAACCTATTTAAAACTATATAATTCGTAAACTTTGCAGTTCTGCCTGCAATTTTGTGTTCTAAACCTTGTATCTTCTGAAGTCAAACTGTTTTTGAAATTTTCCCCCTACTTCCTTTTTATATGCTCCTTTGAAAACTTCCACTCTTAGTCCCCTAGGTTCTTAACCACAGTTAGTGTGAGCACTGTGCAGGGTCTACATGAGACTCCTGTGAACTCTGACACACGGGGAATTGTTCCTAATCTCTTGTGAGCTATCTTCTGAATGTGCGTATCTGGTGTGAGCATTGCCCTGGGTCCTTGAGGCCCTTGAGAACTTTGACACACTGGAAACCTGGTTCTAATGTGTTATGGGTGAATCACTATCCTGTGCCTCAAAGTTGTTATGGTTGGAAGGCCTGGTTCCCAGGTTTATTTGGGTCTAATGAAGGCTCTCTATAGTGTATCTTATTACTATTATTCATTTGCCATTCTAGTCTGTAATAACTTTGTAATAAATAGATTCTGGGGACATTTAGTAAAATCAGGGGGTTTTCTTATTTCCTTTTGTTAAACGGGATAGAAATCCTGCATATAGGATTTAGTTATGCTTTTTTCTTAAAACTGTATGAGTTCTACGTTATGCTTAGAAATACTGCCTATAGGACTTTCGTGATGGTATTAATTTTTGTTCTATATTTTCATATTAGAAATCATGTTCATAAGATCAACAAATGTGCATTAGTAATGTCATGGGCGGCTTTCCAGCCATGCCCCATGACCCTTTGGACGCTCCCTGTGGCGTCCTGGCAAGCCTTTCAACGCCTAGCGCCACAGACGACCCTGTGGTTTTGGTTGCGCCAAGTGACAGGCGCGCATGTGCCTCTGTCGCCCCACCAATATCCCTCTCTAGCGCCCAACCGAAAACAGCTACCAACAGCGCCGCACGCGCAAACAATGTCGCGCGCGCATATCGTGATGCCAAAGACAAAGTTGCTGACAACATACTTGTTTTTACCTTGTAGGAAAATAAGTCCTTTTCATTGTAAATATATAGTAGTTTTATTCCATGTAATTTCATTATGTTCCTCTAGCTTAGTTAGGTCAAGTCTTGTAGCTTTGGTTTATTTTTTTAAACATTATTAGGGGGGATCAAGCAATCAAAACTTTCTAGCAAGTAATTCTCTGTACTAGTGTCTCTCCCCCTCGACATCGCGTTGCCTTTTTTTGTAATAGCTTTCATTTATACAATCAAGCTTTCTTTCAATTCTATTTATTGTTCTTTCAATTGTTCTTGACATCGATTTTCCCGTACGACACTGACAATCTCGTCTAGCATACGGAGGGGACCTTAGTTGGCGGACAACAGCTGCACTGACATCAGTTGCTTAGCCTTATGTCGCCCTTCCAAGGAATCTCAGGAAGGCGCCGCGTAACAGTTGGTATCAGAGCCTAGGCTCGACATCGAACGAGGGAACGCATTGCCATTACCATCATTTCTGACCATGGTGAATCATTTGGACCGCATTGCGGCCCTTGAAGAGACAATTGGCGTATTAAGACCCATTGTAAATACGGTGCCTGAAATATAAACCAGCCTAGTGCAAAGGTTGGACGACCTGGACCACAGAATGATCCAGGCCGAAGTTGACATAGAAAACATCAGTCGCGACTCTGAAGGAGACCGACAAACGGCAGCTACTGAGGCAGCCGAAATTCTTGGTAAATTCGAGGACCTCCGACATGAGTGTATCGAGGATTTAGCCTACAGGGCACAAGAGGCAGACAGGGTGACTGCCATGCAGCAAACTATAGATAACTTGACATGCCAGCTCAATGTTGTTAATGCTGCTCTACAAGGCTTGTTTCGAGAAGGTGGAAATCAAATCGGAGGTGCTGTAAACCTCGCCCCATGGCACAAAAACTGAAAATTCTTGAGCCAAAGCCATACAGTAGATCTTAGAATGCTAAAGAAGTGGAGAATTTCATCTTCGACATCGAGCAGTACTTCGATGTCGTGGGAGGCGTAGAAGAAGCCAAGAAGGTAGCAAATGCTGCCATGTATCTTCAGGGTGATGCTAAGCTCTGGTGGTGAGTGAATTACGAAGCCATCAAGGTTGGTGAAGATGCTTTGAAGACATGGGAAGAACTGAAAACGACCATACGCCTACAATCCTTCCCCGAGAATGTTGAGTACAATGCAAGGAGAAAATTACGGGAGCTCCGACAGACCAGATCAGTGGGGACTACGTGCGAGAATTCTCCGCGCTCATGCTGAACATCCGTGACATGGGGGACAAAGACAAGCTCTTCACATTCCTAGAAGGGTTGAAACCTTATGCCCACATGGAACTGCAAAGACAACGGGTAGATACCCTACCCAAGGCGATCCAAGACACAGAATGCCTTGAATTATCAAGTGGAAACTCGGAAGGATATGCCTCAACCGCCTGTTCAAGCGGGATACAAAGGAGGCCAACCTAACAGTGGTGGCCCTAGCAGAATTGGGGGAGATCGGAGTGCACCCAAAGCTAAGGCTCCTTCCTCAGGCAGTAATAGTGTTGCGTCAAACAACAATGATCGGGGGAGAAAGCCTCCCTCAAGATGCCGTCATTGCGGCGGGCCACATTGGAATAACGAATGCCCACATGCACAGATGAACGCCCATCAAGCTTATGATGATGGGAAAAATGATGAAGAAGACGATGCGGAGCAGACCGAACCAGTCGGTGCCTTCAATGCAATTGTGGGTTCTATTTCTGAGGCATCAGCGGGAACCAGTGCTGGTATCCGTAAGAAGAAGGACCCCTGCTCAATCCCAAAGAAAGGGAAAAAGAAGACGAATAAAGGGACTCCTCCTAAACAAGAGAGGACCTTGATGTTCGTTGAACTGAAGGTAAATGGCAAGCCCATTAGGGCGATGATAGATACAGGCGCTACCCACAACTACTTGGCCTCAACGCAGGTGGAGCGCCTTGGCATTGTTGTAGGAAAGGGCAGAGGTCATGTCAAGGCTATCAACTCACCTCCTCAGCCAGTGGGTGGAGTAGCCAAAGAAGTACCAGTGAAGATGGGTCCTTATGAAGGAAAGTTCAACTTGTGTGTGGTGATCATAGATGACTTCGAGTTGATAGTTGGGCTGGAATTCTTGAGGCAAACAAACACTATGCCCGTACCATATGCGGACATGCTTCTGATGATGGGAGTAAACGGGGCCAAGCCCTGCATTATCCCGTGCATGCCCATGAAAATGGCCGCTGAGAACATCTCGACCTTGCTGCTGAAGAAGGGAGTCAAAAGTCATGAACCTACGTTCCTAGCTACCCTATGCATTGAATAGATAGAATGCTCATCAGGTCCCATTCCTACACCCGTAAAGGAGCTACTACTGGAATTTGAAGACGCCATGCCACAGGAGATACCAAAGCGACTTTCGCCTAGGTGCACTGTGGACCATGAGATTGAGTTAGTGCCGGGTGCGAAGCCACCTACCCGGGCACCTTATAGAATGTCACAACCCGAACTCACCGAGCTTCGGAGACAATTGACGGAGATGCTAGACACAGGGATCATTGTACCCTCCAAGTCCCCATATGGGTCCCCTGTGCTTTTCCAAAAGAAACATGATGGTAGTCTATGAATCTGTGTGGATTATCGGGCTTTAAATAAAATCACTGTGAAGAACAAGTATCATATTCCGCTCATGGCAGACTTGTTCGATAGATTGGGGAGTGCAACGGTGTTCATGAAAATTGACCTGAAGAAAGGGTATTGGCAAGTCCGGATTGCTGAGGGCGATGAGCACAAGACGACCTGTGTGACAAGATATGGGTCGTTCGACTTCCTAGTTATGCCGTTCGGCTTGACTAATGCTCCAGCTATATTTTGCACCCTGATGAACCAAGTCTTCCGAGAGTATATTGACAAATTCGTGGTGGTATATTTGGATGACATTGTGGTTTATAGCCAAACAGTGGAAGAACACCTAGAGCATTTGCGGAAGATCCTAGCTCGATTGCGGGAACATGAATTATACGCAAAGCTATCCAAGTGCTCTTTTGCTAAAAAACAGATCGACTTCCTCGGACATGTCATTGAGGAAGGGCGGATCAAGATGGACCAGCAAAAGATCCAAGCCATCACAGATTGTCCGCCACGCAAGGATATCCACGCCTTGAGGGCGTTCCTTGGCCTACGTAATTTCTATCAGCGATTTGTGAAGAATTACTCCCTTATCGCAGTGCCATTGACAGAACTCCTCAAAAAGGTCACGCCTTGGGATTAGGGTCCTAGACGAGTGGAGGCCTTCAACGCATTAAAAGCGGCTATGTCTAGTAGCCCCATCTTGGCCTTTCCTGATTTGGTCAAGCCATTCGAGGTACAAACGGATGCTTCCGACTATGCTCTTGGCGGGGTCTTGCTACAAGACGGGCATCCCGTAGCATACGAGAGCCGGAAGATGAAGGATGCAGAGCGGCGCTATGCCGCCCATGAAAAAGAACTACTGGCTGTCGTTCATTGCTTACACCTTTGGAGGCATTATCTGCTGAGATCCCTGTTCGTGGTCAAGACAGACAACACAGTTGTTAGTCATTTCATGACCCAGCCGAAGTTGAATGGCCGATAGGCCCGATGGCAGGAACTCCTAGCAGAATTTCACTTCAACCTGGAGTACCGAAGTGGGAAGACTAATCATGTTGCTGATGCGCTCAGTCAGAGATCTGACCTAGCATCAGTGTGCCTACTTGCCACCCTAAGGGGAGTGAAGTAGCTACCACCATAAAAAACCAGATACATGATCTACTCATCAAGGATCCTGCTGCACAGTATTTGGTTGATCTAGTAGGACAGGGCAAAACTCGCCAGTTCTACATGGAGGATGGGTTCCTGAAGGTAAAAAGGAACTGACTAAATGTTCCTAAAGGAGGATATCTGAGAAGAAACCTTGTGGAGGAATGTCACGACACTCTGTGGGCCAGCCATCTCGGCGAAGAACGCACCATGGCCTTACTTCGCCGTGCATATTATTGGACTCAAATGGCCGATGACATCGCTCATTATGTGAGGACTTTTCTAGTATGCCAGAAGGACAAGACTGACCGCTTGACACAAGTGGGACTCTTGGAACCGCTAGCTGTTCCAAAGAGACCTTGGGAGAGTGTCTCTGGAATTCATCACCGGATTGCCCCAGGTCAGAGACCTCACAACTATCTCTGTTGTGGTGGATCGGTTTTCCAAGTATGCCATCTTTACTGCAGCACCTCAATATATATCATCAGAAGATACAACTCGACTCTTTTTCTCGCATGTCGTCAAATATTTGGGCCTGTCCAAAGACATCGTTACTGATCACGATTCACGCTTCACGCTTCACTAGCAACTTTTGGACCCAACTATTTAAGTGCCTCAGATCAAAATTGAGTCATAGCTCAAGTTTTCATCCGCAATCTGATGGCTAGACGGGCAGTTCAATGATATGTTGGAGGAATATCTTCGCCACTCTGTTACCAGATCACAAATGAATTGGGTGAAGCTTCTGGATGCTGCTCAACTGTGTTTCAATTCACAAAAGAGCTCTAGTACAAACAAAAGCACTTTTGAAATTGTTACCGGACAACAACCGCTACTCCCACACACCGTGAATGCACTAAACATGTTAAAATCTCCTTATGATGCTAGCTTCTCAAAAGAATGGAAGTGAAATTTGGAGATAGTGCGGAGCTATCTTCTCAAAGCCCAAAAGCGGATGAAGAGGCATGCTGATCAGAATCATCGCTTTGTTGAATACCAAGTAGGAGACAAAGTGATGGTCAAAATCCCAAAGCGGTATTTGTTTGCAGGGTTCCATGACCCTCGCCTATTGCAAAAATATATTGGACCTTTGTCCATTGAAAGGCGCAGTGGGAAGGTTGCATACCAGGTGGATACCCCAGCTTGGTGGAAAATCCATCCCGTCTTCCATGTCAGTCTTCTGAAACCTTTTAGGGAAGACACGGAGGATCCTTCACGGAGCCAACTCACAATACCCAATATTCGAGGCCCCAATTCAACCGGGAAAAGGCGTGCCGAAGCTATTCTTGATGATCGGGTTATTCATGCCTCAAGGAAGTATCACTAAGAGTCCTCGGTGAAATAGCAAGGGTGCGATGCAGAGGAGAATACTTTGGAGAGGGGAACAAACCTCAAAGCCTATAAGAGCCTAATTGAAGATTATTTTACAAGTAAGGCGCCGAGGACGTTGCCAACTCAGGTGGGGGAGAATGTCATGGGCGGCTTTCCAGCCATGCCTCATGACCCCTTGGACGCGCCCCGTGGCGTCCTGGCAAGCCTCCCAACGCCTAGTGCCATGGACGACCCCGTGGTCTTGGCTGCGCCAAGTGACAAGCGCACATGTTCCTCTGTCTCCCCACCGATATCCCTCACTAGCGCCCAGCCGCAATCAGCTGCCAATAGAGCCGCGTGTGCAGATCATGATGCCAAAGACAAAGTTGCTGACAACGGACCTGTTTCTACCTTGTAGGAAACTAAGTCCTTTTCATTGTAAATATAGAGTAGTTTTGTTCCATGTAATTTCATTATGTCCTCTAGCTTAGTTAGGTCAAGTCTTGTAGCTTTGGTTTTTTTCTTTTAAGCATTATTAGGGGGGATCAAGCAATCAAAACTTTCTAGCAAGCAATTCTCTGTACTGGTGTCTCTTCCCCTCGATACCGCGTTGCCTTCTTTTGTAATAGCTTTCATTTATTCAATCAAGATTTCTTTCAATTCTCTTTACTGTTCTCTCAATTGTTCTTGACATCGGCTTTTCCGTATGACACTGACAATGTCGTCTACCGTACGGAGAGGACCTCAGTTAGCGGACAACAACTACACTGACATCAGTTTCTTAGCCTTACGTCGCCCTTCCAAGGAATCTCAGGAAGGCGCCGTGTAACAGTAATCATGCCTATAGGACCTTGATGTTTGATTTAATCGTTTTTCTTCTCAACCTGCATAATTTCTGCCCATACATGGTTTAATAGATATCACACCTATAGGATAAAAAAAATCAGTCTCATACCTAGAGATCATGTCTATAAGATTAAAATCAATTCAGTAATCGATACCATGCCTATAGGACTAAAACAGTTTCAATCCTAGAAATCATGCCTATAGGACTTAAGTAAGTGCAGTAATTAGAAAGCATGCCTATAGGATAAGAAAAGGTAATAAAACCTATTTCTGTAAGTAAAATCAGTGCTACACCTAGAAACCATGTCTATAGGTCTGTAATCATTAAACTCGTAGAAATCATGCCTATAGAATTTTATTGATCGATTCTGAATTCAATTGCCGCTGCCAATCACTTAGGCAATATACCTGTAGGATTTAATTCTGGGTTTATAATTGTGATGTATTACTGCCTGAAGTGCCCAGATTATATTGAATAAAATCAGTAGGCAAACAAATAGGTCTTAACGCTCACCTTAATAAAACTGTCTATGCATATGTTCTTCTAACATAGAAATCCTTCCTATAGGACTTTAAGGTTAATAAAGTTTGTTGAATCAATTGCGTGCCTTTGTTGTTTATGTGTAGAGAATATGAGCCCATACTTTCTTCTATCTGAAAGTTCTATTTGTTTTGATTTTCGCCTAGATTTTACATTTTTTGAGCAACATAGGTTAGGTCTAGAACTATCCCAAATAGAGGTCCTAATACCTCCAGGGCCCTAGGTAAGGGACGGGTAGTGCACGTATAGGGAACGAGCTAGAATCAACTAGAGCGCTTAAGTAACAACTTAAAGATAGTAATCGGGTAGTAAGGAGATGATAGTCTATGCGCTAATGCTATGAGTAGCACCCAGACTTGAGGGAGTCACAAAGTATTGCACGGGGTGATCCTAAAGGCTAAAAAACTTAGGACTTGTCCAAATTTCTTTTTCTTGGACTAATTCGCTTAATTCATGTCGACCGGGACCCACCGTTGTGGACCTCGAGGGGTGCCTAACACCTTCCCTTCGAAGTAATTTGAGTCCTTACCCGATCTCTGGTGATGTAAACTGGTTATATGAGTTATCTGCTCTAGGTGCCCTAATGCACCTTAATCCGTTAGGTGGAGAGTCTCTTAATTCCAATTCCTTACCCTCTCAAAAGGAGTTGTCCCAAAATGTCGAAACCCGATTTCGCGAGAAAAGGGGGGCGCGACAGCATGGCGACTCTGCTGGGGATATTTTTAGGCTCTTACCATAACAAACATGTTTTGTGAATTAGTCTTAAAACATGTCTTTGTTATTGTGTTAATACTTGCACACCCCTTCCCCTTCCCACTCTATGTGACTTTATTTGCCTATTTTCATTCAATTATGATTTCTCTTCCCTGTTTATTACTTTTTACTATGGAAACTGACTTGTCTCTTTGTTTTCTTTCTTAAATGCCTTCACAATTATTAAATACCGCATTTTATCATTTTTCATCGTGCAAATACTCGACAACGTGTTAT
Organism: Nicotiana knightiana; assembly: GCA_005239525.1. NCBI lineage: Eukaryota > Viridiplantae > Streptophyta > Magnoliopsida > Solanales > Solanaceae > Nicotiana > Nicotiana knightiana. The sequence goes on from ML403317.1 coordinate 117,316, forward strand.
TTTCTTTTTGCATAAATCATGCTCAATATCATATTCCACTCGTGCGTAATTAATACCATAGAAACACTTGATGAGTGTCTGCGCTCTTCCTATATCACCCTTCTTGAATTTGGAAAGGCTTATTTGCGGTAAAACTAGTCGATCAGCGGTGCAGTCGATGGTTCCGTACCTTTCCCCCTCAAGTTGTCCGCTTAAGGGTACCAGTCTAGACCTCTATAGAAACCTTCTGATAATAACTGTACATGCATCATGTTCAAACCTAGCATGGGTTAATATGTTGTCCGCATAATAACCTTTTAAGTAAAGCCTTGTCCAAAGTCCACCGGGGTTTCCATAATCCCAACGGACACAACCACGATCTGTGCATTATTTGGAAAAATAAATGCCAATACACTAATCATTAATGTATAAATAGTCGAATCCGGAGGGGGAAAGGGTCTAACCTTGTTTATTTTGCAGAAAATGAGGCACAAAGTCCCCAGGTTCGGAATGGTCCGAGATATACAGTTATTATTGTTGGATTGGTGGGAAAACCTTTGTAATAAGGAAAACGCCATTAGTGACTTATTTATTTATTGTCATTTTAGATTCGTCTTATTTATTACGTTAATGAAATGAGGCAATTATTGGCTTTAAATTTCTCCAAATCTACTTGTCACTAGGCCAACCTCGGGCACAACGAGGCTCCTAAATTAGGACGCGAATTTACATTTCCGCAATATGTGTTTAAATACCGAAAATACTTTTCCAGAGTTCTCACTGGCTTGGCTACCTTTTTATTTTTCTTTCTTTTTGATTATTCCCATTCCCCAAGGTTGGTTCACACATACTGGCATCATCAGCATATCACATCAGATCCAGAGGCCCTCCACCTCCTCCAAGTAATCCGAAAAGCAAAGGAAGAGCCAAGATGGACGATATGAGTGGTGTCAGGAAAGACGACGTTACACATGCCGAGAACGTAGAAACTTCCGATGGCTGGAGTACTCCGGTGCTAAATGATTTGGTCTTATGGATGGAACAAAAAATACTTGAATTGCAAGGGGAGCTCGAGCAGGTCCGCAACTTGGCAAACCTCTCCTTCACCCTAAACGTCCCAAATATCAACCAACCAAACACCCAAAACCTAGTACCTCCTCAAAACACACCAAACCAATGTCAACAAAATCCCCCCGCACCCCACCAATATGCAACACCTCCCCAAAATCCTAATCCTTTACCCATACCTACACCCCCTCAACACCAAGATCTACCTACTCAATATCCGTAAACCACTTATCACACTCCTCAGAATACCCCACAGCTTATCCCCGATCCTCAAAATTTAACCAATGATCACCACTGCACTCAAACCCCCGACATTCATCAAAACAATCCCATATATATGTAAACCCTACCCCACTCCACTAAACCAGTCTCATATACACCAGAATTCGTCGAGAAGGACCTGATCATTAAGAACATGGCAGAGGAGATCAAGAAGCTCACAAGCCGAGTCCAGGGTGTTGAAGGAGGTAAAGGAATTAAAGGTCTAAATTATGAGGACCTGGGCATTCAGCCAGTCATGGATATGCCGGAGGGTAACAAACCTCCTAAGTTTGAAATGTTTGATTGAACGGGCGACCCAAAGGTATATTTGAGAACCTACTGTGACAAGATCGTAAGGGTTGGAAAGGACGAAAGGATTCGCGTGAAGCTGTTCATGAGAAGCCTCACTGGAGACGCCCTATCTTGGTACATAAGTCAAAATCCCAAGAAATGGGCTAATTGGGTAAGCATGGAATAGGACTTCATGGATAGATTCTGATTCAATACAGAAAATGCACCAAATGTCTTCTACATACAGAATCTAAAAAAGAAGCCAACAGAGACTTTCCGCAAGTATGCTACTCGATGGAGGTCAGAAGCAGCAAAGGTCAGACCGACATTAGAAGAAGAGCAGATGAACAAGTTCTTTGTTAGAGCTCAGGATTCCCAATATTATGAGAGGTTAATGGTCATCGAGAATCACAAGTTCTCCGATATCATCAAGCTCAGAGAAAGGATTGAATAAGGTATCAAAAGCGGAATGGTAACAAATTTTGAGGCATTACAGGCTACAAACAAAGCATTGCAGTCAGGGGGTATATCAAAGAAGAATGAAGCATGTGCCGTGATGGTAGCACAAGGTCCAAAATCTCCACTCACATACGAAACACCTCCACCCATATATCAACCTTCACCTCCCAGATATCCTCAACCCGCCACCGCCTACCACACTTATAACACCCAACCAACCTACTATCATTCACCTCCAGCTTGTCCAAACTATCAAAAACCCAAGCTCAATTTCGATCGTAAACCACCCAGACAATACACCCCTATTGCTGAACCCATCGAACAATTATATGAAAGATTGAAGGCCGCCAGATATGTCACCCCTACTCCTGCCATTGCCATGGAAAACTCCTCCCAGTGGATCAACCTAAACAAAACATGTGCATATCATTCCGGCATGAAGGGACATACCATCGATGAATGCCGCACTCTAAAAGACAAGATTCAGACATTGATTGATACCAAAGTCATACAAGCAAAGGAATCCGCGCCCATTGTCTGCAACAACCCTCTCCCGGACCATAGGGATGAAGGAGTAAATATGATAGAAAATGATGGGATCCTGAAGGGTTAATTGGGATTATTCGGGAAGGCGATGACCCTAAGAAACATGCAGTCACACTCACTCCTATTTTGGTATAGGTACAACCAGTCGAAGTTGAGATAGCTGCATCAACTCCGTTCAAAATCAAAGTGATAACACCTGTAGCTACACCTTCTCCGTTCGAAATAGAGGTAACCACACCCTTCACTATGACGGTAGCAACCACACCACCCTTTAAATCCAATGTCGTACCTTGGGATTATGTTGCCGAAGCCAGGAGGAAAGGGAAGACGAAAATGGAAGAGTCTGGTGCTGCACAAGGGATGACCAGAACTGGAAGAATCTATACACCTGAGAATTTGGGAGGAACAAGTAAAGAAGCCACTACAAAACAACCTATCGTTGAAACTGATCCGGATGATCTTTGGAGGAAGGTACATGCAAGGGAGTATACTGTGGTAGACCATTTGAACAAAACTCCCGCCAGATATCCATCCTATCACTGCTATAAAATTATGAGGCACATAGGAATGCTCTGATAAAGGTGTTGAATGAAGCGTACGTGCCCAACAATATCACTAGTGGGGAAATGGACAACATGGTGGGGCAAGTGCTGGGGAGCCACAAGATCACCTTTCACGAAGATGAGTTGCCACCAGAGGGATTGAGCCATAACAGGGCACTGCACATCACGGTGCAATGCGAAGATAAGTTCATTACCAGGGTTTTGATAGATGGAGGATACAGCCTCAACATCTGTCCATTGACAACTCTAAAAAGGTTGGGCAAGGGTTTTCATGAAATACAAACAGGGACCATGAATGTCAAAGCGTTTGATGGGTCGCAAAGAGCCACAATCGGTAAACCAATTTATGCTTGCAGATGGGTCCCACTTGGTTCGATGTTGAATTTCAAGTGCTAGACATATTCGCCTCCTACAATTTGCTGTTAGGACGACCTTGGATCAATGCCACTGGGGCTGCTGCGTCCACTTTGCACCAGGCTGTAAAATTTGAATGGAATCATCAAGAAGTAATCATTCATGGAAATGGGAGCAATCCCATTGATCACGCTCAACTATGTCTTGTAGAAGACTAAGCGGGCGTTGCAAATATAATCCTGGGGGATTGTGCCCAGAGTCGATCCCACAGGGAATTGACGTATCAAGCAGACTGTTAAATACTACTCAGCTGTCACCTGATGTTATTTAAATTACTAATACTAAATATTAAAACTAAAGATTAGCTATGATAAAGTATGAACAATTGTAATAAAAATCTAAGGTTATGGTTTCCCCCGCTGGTGAACTTACTTCTCGGATATTCGTATAGCTTGATTAATCGTCTCTATCAATCATGAACACTATATCTACCATAAATCTCTCTCAAGTAATTATGATAATTTACTAGACGCACTCTCTCAAGTTACGCTAGCTAGATTGCATTACAGTTCACTTAGATTGCACCCGAAGTATCGTTATCTCTAATCCAACCTCTAAACCCTCGGTTATGACTTTCGTCTATACTCTGGGAGTGGTGTTGTTCAAACAATTACCTAAATATGCACTCTCTCTCAAGTAGATACATAATAAATAGGCACAGCTAATTGAGGGCCCTTCAATCAACTACAACAAGAACGTAGTTGAACAAATAGAGTTTAATCAACCAATCAAAACTATATTAATATCACAAGAAGTTTATTCCCCAACGGGTTCCACACGAAATTAGCTAAACAAATTCATAAGAATAAAATCTAAAACAACTAGCATAATTAAACTACAAAGTAAGGAAGAAAATATGTACAAATTGATGTTTTGCCTTCGATTCACTCTAAACTCGAATCTCTGTGTATCCCTGTGAATCTCCCCTTGTAGTTGTGTTTTAGGAGTCTATTTATAGGTTTAGGGTGAACCCTAACCGTGTAGGAGACTTCTATTTCAATTAGAAAACACTTAAACCCGTCAAAACTCGATTTCTGGCCGACTGGGGACCCTGGCGTTTGGACCCAAACGCCTGGCTAACGCCAGGCTAGGGCTGGCGTTTCAGCCCAAACGCCTGGCTAACGCCAGGGTAGGGCTGGCGTTTCAGCCCAAACGCCTGGCTAACGCCAGGTAGGGTCAGGCTGTTTGGCTCTGTCGCCCGGCTATCGCCCGGGTGTCTCCTTTCGCGTATTTTTCGACGTATTTGCATCCTTTTAGCTCCGTTTCCATCTCCACTTCACCTACACATGAAATAAACTCCATTAAGCACATAACAAGTGTAATTTTATCATTAATGCGCATAAAATGTAAGGTATATCACATGTTAAACTATGCAATTTAGTCTCGCATCAAGACCCCACACTTAAACCTTTGCTCGTCCTCGAGCAATCAAACTACACTCATGTACACAACTTTATTAAGCAAATCTCTTAACATGTTATACCAAGAATATTTAAAACATTTCAAGCACAGAGGTGTGACATCCTCGCCTCAATAGTCGACTCACATATACCATGCTCTATTCACAATCCACTCACTACTCTAACTTAGAGGTCGACAACATTACCTTTCCTTCGTGAATCATGTGCCCTCACCATATCCAAGAGTTAGTTCCACACACAATGAAATTTAAAAACATAGGAACTTAAGATAGAAAGAATTCACTCACTCTCAGAAATAACATTCATATGCCACAAAAGATGTACCATAGGCTTGCCCGTAGTGTACTACTCTACTAATCGAGCTCATTCAGTCTAGGATCAATTAGGACTTTTATTTGGTTGTAATGTAGGCTTCGGGACGGGTAGGATACATTTGGATATAAGAGTGACTACACCTCCCTAAGCACTTTAATATATATACCTTCCTTTTCAACCTCAAACTCAATATAGCCAAATTCCACCTTCACAACGATTTTATTTCCCCATACTTCTTTAAGCACAATTATATTAAGAGTCACCACATATATTTTTTTTTCCACACAACACACGTGTTTATTTATTTCTTTTTTCTTTCTTTTTCTTCTTTTCTTCTTTTCTTCTTTTTCAAGTGACTCTTATTATTTTTCAACACAGTGCACCTTTCTCCTTATTTCAATTATTCCCCTCAAAAACCAACCTANAATGTGGTTGCCAAAGAAAAAAGATTATAGGCTTAAAGGGATTAACTACGATACAAAACAATTATGTGGGTAAAATATAGATAATTGGCTCAACAAAGAAATGCCTATATCACTTCCAAGACTGAATAAAACTTCTATTTCGCTTTGCACACACACGGGGCAAGTTCTAGACATCAGATGCAATGCACAGAATAACATTCAAATCTCACACACACATGGCACATAACTCAGTCAGGATCGGATTTATCACGACACTCCAGTCAAAGCAGTTAAGCAAATCTTAAGAATTCCTGATTTATGGTATTTATTCTAGAGTCAAAAACTGAGCCTAAGCGTCACAACCATAGTACTGACTATTCTCAAGGCATTAGCATGGTTCGAGATATTGCTCCTATTAAGCTCTTAAACATTATTCCTACTCCTAAAAATTAAAAACTGCCTACTACCCGGTTCAATGAAAAACCCTTGGAAAAGAACCGTGGTTCAAAGAAAAACCAAGGGGGAATTACTACACTACCTAAACAAAAATCTTTTTGGTGTTTTTATTTTAGACTTACTTCCCTCAAGAAAACTGTCTAGTAGATCCATCGTCAGGAAGAGTCCACCAAAATTTTTTTATTTTTTATTTTATAACATAACTAAAATAGCACAGAAAGTCACCAGACAGTCTCCTCACCCCACACTTAAAATTGTGCATTGTCCCCAATGCGCACCTATGCATACAAGAGGGTAAAAAGAAACTCCCTGGTAGGCCAAAGGCCGAAGCTCTAGCATCTCATGGGGTACTCAGACTTCTCCCAGGCTTGGTCCGTCATGCGGGTACCTCACATTTAGTTCCAACCATCTGATTTGCTGTTGCCTCCTTCCAGTGGCTTTGTGTTCCATGCTCCTTAAAAAAATAAACAAATGGACACTACAAAATAATACAATTAGAAAAATACACTAAAACACAAG
>ML403318.1:0-34496 GCA_005239525.1 Nicotiana knightiana
ACATTATTTTCATCACTTAGAAATCATGCTTCTAGGCTAAATAACAACATTAACATGAAAACTCTTGCTAATGCATGTTCTGAAATCATGCTGTAACTTTCTGTGCTTTTTAGGAATTTTGCATATAAATCATTCTACATCTTATAATGTTCGTACTAGATACCTAGTTTTAGGACCTCACTAAGTCAAACATAGCTAAACTATTGATGCATGAAAAAAGGAACATAAGACAATCCCACATATGATTATCCTGTTTTAGTAAAACTAGTAATAACTCCTGTGTCTTTTCAACACTTAGAACAACATGCTTTAGGTAAAACAACTTCTAAACTATTTTAATAATTCTGGTAACTGTTGTGCATTCACCCACACCTAGGCAAGCCTTAGTTAACCAACATTTTTAAAACTGGAAAACTGTTTCTTTTGTGTTTACTGCTTAATGATTAACATGATTAAAATCAATAGGCAAACTTATTAGGGCCACTACTTCTGGGTTTATAAAATAAAACTGCATATCTTCTGTGTTTTGATATTCACTTAGACATCATGTTTAGGATCCTGCTTAAAAATATGCCCTTGTTTGTGTTTGAGACGTGTTGTTTACATACAATATTTGTGGAGGTAAACCTGAGCCTCTTAATTGCTTCTTTCCTGTTTTATCTGCTAAAGTACTATTTGTTCTTGCATGGCGCCTTAGTATTTTCTCCTTTTAACCATAGGGGTCTGTCTATAACCGCCTATAGGTAGAGGTCCTAATCTCATCCAGGACCATTAAGAAGGGACGGGTAACAGCACGCATAGAGATCATTAAACAACACTCGTTTTAATAACCGCTAAGGGGTGGGAAAGGGTAGATATGGATATGATGACCGGTGCGCTAACACCTTTCCCTTGAAGTTATTTCAAGCCCTTACCCAATATCTGGTTATTCAAATTTGTGTTATAATGACCCTTAGTAGGCGACTCTTCAGTTCCTTACATACCCCTCTTCCCAAAAGGAAACGATTTGTCCCAATAATGTCAAAAACCCTGAATGATCCGAGAGCGAGAAAAAAAGGGGGCGCGACAGCATAGCGACTTTGCTGGGACATATCTAGGCTTTTACCATTTCAAACTGCTTTGTGAATCTTGTCTTTACTTTGTTAATACTTGCGACCTTTCCCTTTCCCCCTTTATGTGCGATTAATCGTTCATCTCTTTCAATTACTTGTTCTTTTCAAAATAAAACTGACATATTTCTTTTTGTTTTCCATTGTAACTGATTTTCAATCATAATTGTTGTATTTACCGCTTTCATAACGTGAAAATACATGAAACATGCTTTTATTGCTCATTTATTGTTGCATAATGATGCTCAACATCATATTCCACTCGTGCCTATACAAATCCTATAGAAACACTTGATGAGTGGTTGCGGTCTTCCATTTTATATCACCCCTAAATTCGGAAAGGCTTATTTGCGGTAAAACTAGTCGATCAGCGATGTAGTCGACGGTTTCGTGCCTTTTCCCCTCAAGTTGTCCTCTTGAGGGTACTAGTATAAAATCCCATAGAAACCTTACTCTTTTATGTTGTACATGCATCATGGTCAAACCTATCTGGGTTAATGTGTCGCCCGCACAATAACCTTTGAAGACAACCTTATCCAAAAGTCCACCGGATTTTTCATAATCACAACGGACGCAATCACGTTTTGTGCATTTATTTGGAGAACTAAATGCCTGTATGCTAATCATACATTTATAAATTGTCGAGTGTAGTGGGGGTAAGGGTCTAATCTTATCTATTTTGCAGAAAATGAGGCACGAAGTCCGCTGATTCGGCATGGTCCAATGAATACCACCACTGTTGTTGGATTGGTGGGAAGACCTTTCGCCAAGTGAAAAAGACCATGTGACAAGGGTTCTCGAAAACTTTCCCTCTTTACTAGTTATCCGAACAAAAGATATGTTGATCGAAGCAGCCATTATATTTTGGGACAGAGAAAGGTCTGTGGTCCGTTTTGGAAACATAGAAATGACCCCCCCCCCTCCTAGACGAGATAGGGGGCTTCACGGGATTACATTGGGACAACCCAGGTTTGCTGGTGCAGGAATACCGTGCCGCTAGGGGGTTCCTGAAATGATGGGTTTGAAAAAGAGCGATGATTTAGAGTGCCTGACAGAGTCGTACATACCTTTTAACTATCTGTCTTGACGATACGACCATAGCAAATCCTATTGTATTTTCCACAATTAGTTCTCTATTACTTCCTTGGGTCATATTCACCGCAGGGTTTTTGTGATCGTTGTTTGCTTCCTAGGTATGATAGCATTTCCAAGAAAAGGAGATAGGATTCAAACTAGTCTGGCTATGGTATCCGAAACCTTAATGGAGGGGATCGAAGGGAAAACATATATGATTATCGCTCTGATCATAGCAGACATATACCGAGCCTTAGACCGCTTCCAGAAGGGGTTCAAACACTTTAAGGGTTGCAATCTGCTACTACAGGTTTGGTTATTGGAGCATCTCCAAAGGGGTCAATATCATATAGAATTTCCACGAAGGGCGTGGAATGATCATACAACCTTCCATCACCCTAAGAGAATGACCTACATTCCAGACAGGTTTGCCCAACCGGAAAATGCTACAGAACGGCCGCAGGTTTTTGACAATTTTACCGAGGACCAAGTTCAATGGATGTTAGAATGGTTTCCTACTAGTGAATTCATCATCAGATCGAGGTACGCTCCGCATATGGTGTTGATCGGTTTAAGGGGAATATACCCTTATGCTCCCATCAGGGTTATGAGACAGGTAGGTAGGAAGCAAGTTATACCGCGAGTCTCTAAAATGAGCCATTACAGGGCAGATTTTCAGGACAACAACATTCCGTACAAATATGAAGCTTAGCATATGTGGCATCTAAAGGTTATTGTAGAAAAGGACACCANGGGGTCAATATCATCTAGAATTTCCACGAAGGGCGTGGAATGATCATACAACCTTCCATCACCCTAAGAGAATGACCTACATTCCAGACAGGTTTGCCCAACCGGAAAATGCTACAGAACGGCCGCAGTTTTTTTACAATTTTACCGAGGACCAAGTTCAATGGATGTTCGAATGGTTCCCCACTAGTGAATTCATCATCAGATCGAGGTACGCTCCGCACATGGTGTTGATCGGTTTAAGGGGAATATACCCTTATGCTCCCATCAGGGTTATGAGACAGGTAGGTAGGAAGCAAGTTATACCGCGAGTCTCTAAAATGAGCCATTACAGGGCAGATTTTCAGGACAACAACATTCTGTACAAATATGAAGCTTACCATATGTGGCATCTAAAGGTTATTATATAAAAGGACACCATCGAGCCCGACACATACCACACAGGGCATGTACACCTTTACCTATCATGGTTTCAAGACAACATAGCAGAGATAGTTGAGCCGGGAATCGTCAGAAATAGGGTCATAGACGAAGCGGCTGAGGCTCAAGTGAAATACAATAAACTGTGCTAAAGGGTTCATGAGTCCGAGGCCAAGCATTTGGAGAAACACAAGACTGATATGGAACTTATCAATGAGTGGATGGAAAGGGACATCAAATCTAAGGAAATGTTGGAATATTTGGAGCAGGGTCTGATGGAGCTAGAGGTGATGACGAGGAAAAGGGTCGCCGACTGTCAGAATGCTGAGGGAAACGAAGGAGGACATCTAGCAATGGTATACCTGTTGTTTGGCATCCACGACCTGGGAAACCTGATTGACAGAGCCCAGAAGATTGAGCATGGGGAAGATCCTTCTTGGACGAAGTAGTCTAGGTTTCCTTTTCATTGCTTTTTTCAAATGTAATAAGGCCAAGCGCCATTAGTGACTTTATTTATTTCTTATTATTTTAGTGTCGTTTTGGATTCGTCTATTTTACATTATTTAAATGAGGCATTTTAGCATCTAAGTTATTCAAATCAACTTGTCGCTAGGCGTACCTCGGGCACAACGAAGCTCCCCAGTTAGGACACGATTTTATTCCTACACTATGTGTTTAAATACTGCAATATTTTATCATGATCCTTACTGACTTGGCTAATTTTTTTTTCTTTCTTTTGATTATTTCCCCTCCCCAAAAGTTTGGTTTGTGCATTCTGGCATCATCGTCATACCATACAAGATCCAGAGGCCCTCCGCCCCCTCATTCTCCTAGTGCACCTAAGGGAAAAAGCAAAGGCAAAGGAAAAATGGAAGATTTGGGCAACATCAGACAAGAAAACACAATGCCAATGGAACTAATAGAAGCCACTAAAAATCAAGGCACTCAAGTTCAGAATGAGGCTATGACACAATTTGAGAAAAGGTTGTTGAAACTCCGAGGGGAGCTTGAGCATGTCCGTAACATGGGAAATTTATCCTTCTCACTCACTGTCCCAGGTGTCACTCAAAATCCCATACCTCCTCAGAACACCCAAAAGAAACAGAACCCTACTACAACTCATCATCATACAACTCCACCAAAAAATCAAATTATCCCACCATATCATTAACACAACACTAGCCACACTGTAAGAAATACCCCATTAATTATCCCTGAACCACAGAACTCCACATGTGACCACCTCTATGCTCAAACACCAGGTCATCAGATTAACCCCATATACGTGGAGACTCTACCACACTCCACCCAACACATTACTTACACACATGAATCCAGTGATAAGGATATGCTCATTAAGAATTTGGTCGAGGAACTCAAGAAGATGACTAGTCGAGTTCAAGGAGTTGAAGGAAGCAAGGGAGTCGAAGGGTTGAACTACGTAGATCTCTGCATACAGCCCGATGTTGAAGTACCGGATGGTTACAAACCTCCTAAGTTCAAAATGTTCAATGGTACAGGTGATCCCAGGGTCCATCTGAGGACCTATTGTGATAAATTGGTAGGAGTAGGAAGAGACGACAAGATTCACATGAAATTGTTCATGAGGAGCCTCACAGGGGATGCTTTATCTTGGTAGATTAGCCAAAACCCTAATAAGTGGTCCGACTGGGTAAGTATAGCATCGGACTTCATGGACCGATTCAGGTTCAATATGGATAATGCACCAGACGTGTTCTACATCTAGAACCTTAAGGTCAGGCCTGCCCTAGACGCTCGCTGGAGATCTGAAGCAGCCAAGGTCAGGACTACCCTTGAGGAAGAACAAATGAACAAATTCTTCGTCTGAGCACAAGACCCGCAGTATTGTGAGAGGCTAATGGTGATTGAAAACCACAAATTCTCTGACATCATCAAGCTGAGTGAGAGAATTGAAGAAGGTATCAAGAGTGGAATTATCACTAACTTTGAGGCACTACAGGCCACCAACAAAACCTTGCAGTCTGGTGGTATATCCAAGAATAAATATGCAGGAATGGTAATGGTTGACAGGGACCCAAATCCCCATTGGTATACAAAACTTCCCCACTCACCTATCAAGTACTCTCGCCCACCTATCAGTCAGCACCTCCATCAACATATCAGCCATCTCCACCGTCTACATATCAGCCTACTTTCCCCAGATATTCCCAACCAGCTCCTGTTTATCATACCTACAACTCTCAGCCATCTCACTTCCAATCACCCCCTGCTCGTCAAAATTTCCTGAGACCTCGACCCAACTTTGATCGCAGACCTCCTAAACAATACACTGCCATTGTTGAACCCATCGACAAACTGTATGAAAGATTAAAAGCTGCTGGTTATGTCACTCTTATCCCTGCTATAACCCTTGAAAATCCATCCCAGTGGGTCAACAAGGTCATCCAGGAAAAACAAGTTGGTCCCAATATTCGCAAAAATCCGCTTCCAGACCATAGGGGTATCAACATTATAGAGATAGAAGAAGATTGGGACCCAGAGGGGTGGATCGGGTTACTTATAGAAGCTGATGACCCAAAGAAGCCAGAAGTCACTCCTAATCGATCATAGTTCAGATTCAGCCATCCAGAGCCGTCGAGGTAATTGCGTCAATTCCATTCAAATTTGAAACGGTACCACCTCCAAAAACAAATTTGCCGTTCGAGGTTGAAGTTATGCCGCTTGCTAAGGCACCCATTCCATTTGAAGTGAAAGTAGCTGCACCAATCATAGTGACGGTGTCAACCATGCCACCTTTCAATGACAAGGCTGTACCTTGGGATTACACGGCTGAAGCAAGAAGGAAAGGTAAAGTCAATATAGGAGAAGCTGGTGCTGCATATGGGATGACAAGGACCACAAAGGTCTATACACCTGAACACTTGGTAGAGTCTAGCAAGAATGCTTCCAACAAGCCACCCGTCATTTAGACATACCCAGATGATCTTTGGAGGAAGGTGCAAGCCAAGGAATACTCAGTCATCGATCAGCTGAACAAAACTCCAGCCCAGATATCCATTCTGTCATTGCTGCAGAATCAGAGATACAAAAGAATGGTTGGGGTTCTGGCATCGACATTGCATCAGTTAGTAAAATTCTAATGGAACCACCAGGAGGTGATCATCCGTGGAGACGAAATCAATCCTATCTATAGTTGCTTTACCATCCCGGTGATTTTAGGTAGAAGAAGGCTGGGTGGAGAAACCTACCACCACATTGAACAGATCGATGTAGTAGACAAAACCAAATGGTGAGACAGTAAGATCGAGAGCATACTGAACTGGAGTGGATACGAGCCTGGCAGAGGACTCGGTAAGAATCTTCAGGGGATTTCTAAACCAATACAGCTGAAGCACCATGGCACCACTTTTGGGATGGGATCCAAATACACATGGCAAGAGTACGAGAACTGGTCGCCACCATGGCGCGGCCCAATACTATCCATTAGAAAAGCCAATACCCGCATCTGAAGCAGACCTTCTAGCAGGCCGACATAATATCGGCGTCAGAGGAAGAAGAAGCATTTGCGGCCTTGAAAAATCTATTCCTGGAAAATGGTGACGTGGACTGTTATTTTATTGTTGAGGAGGAGGAGGAGGAAGGCCCTACCGTCCAAGCTGTGAGTAAGGGATCATTCCTCAAGAATTTGACTGTCAGACCATCCAGAGTCCGACGAGTCCTGGGGTAGCAAGGCTGAACAAACATTGTTTATTTCATTTTTGCTAATGATTTCCTTTTTGCCTTTTCCATTTTTGCATTTCCAATAAAATCTCGGATGTTCCAAAACACTCATAAATCACTTTTACGTTTCAACGAATCTGTATTTATTTATTATCATTTCTCTCATTATTTTATCTATATAACATTACTATTTCCTATCTTGATGAACCAATGACTATGACATGCAATGAGACAATGCAACAAAAGGACAGTGATTCAGAAGAAGATGATGTCATACACGATAAAATTATCATAGAAGTTTAGGATTTTGAAAACAAGCCTAAGTCCAATCTGGAAGAAACCGAGATAATCAACCTGGGAGATTCAGAAACTGTTAAAGAAACTTGCATCAGCATTCATTTATCTCCATAAGAGAAAGAGGAATACACACAATTCTTGAAAGAATATGAATACATATTTGCATGTTCGTACGATGACATGACTGGTCTAAGTATATCCATTGTGGCTCACAAGTTGCACACCAATCCAATGTGCCTGCCGGTAAAGCAAAAGCTCAAAAAGTTCAAGCCTGATATGAGTTTGAGAATCAAAGAGGAAGTTACCAAGAAAATCAACGCCAAGGTTATCAGGGTAGTTGAATATCCGACATGGTTAGCCAGTGCCCAAGAAAGATGGAAAGGTCAGGGTTTGTGTCGACTACCAGTATCTCAATAGGGCCAGTCCAAAGGATGATTTTCCCCATCCAAACATACACATCCTAATTGAAAATTGTGCAAAGCATGGAATTCAGTCATTTGTGGATTGTTTTGCCGGATACCATCAAATATGAATGGACGAAGAAGACGTTGAGAAAACGGCTTTCATTACGCGATGGGGAGTCTACTGTTATAAGATGATACCGTTCGGCCTAAAGAATGCTGAGGCCACCTATATGAGAGTTATGACCATTATCTTCCATGACATGATACACAAAGAAATCGAGGTGTATGTAGATGACATCATCATCAAGTCCAAAAGAGCCACCAAGCATACAACATATCTGAGAAAGTTCTTCGACAGGCTGCGAAAGAACAACTTGAAATTAAACCCCGCGAAGTGTGTGTTCAGGGTTTCTGGTGGGAAATTGCTTGGGTTAATCATCAGCCGCCGAGGCATAGAATTGGACCCATCAAAGGTCAAAGCCATCAAAGAGTTACCACCGTCAAAGAATAAGAAAGATGTGATGAGTTTCCTGGGACGACTTAACTACCTCAGCCGATTCATAGCCCAATCCACGGTTATATGTGAACCAATCTTCCAGATTCTAACACCTGTGGGAGGAGAATACGAACACCTGAAAACATATTTTCCCGATGAAAAAGTGTCACTCAAGGAGAAGAAATTGCAGAATCCTATAACAGTCGGAGAATGTTCTTCGACGGAGCAGCCAATTTAAAGGGAGTCGGCATTGGAGTTGTCTTGGTATCAAAAACAGGTCAACATTACCCAGTATCTGCCCAACTCAGATATCCCTGCACCAACAATATGGCAGAATATGAAGCCTGTATTTTAGGGCTCAATATGGCATTTGACATGAATACCTAGGAGTTGTTACTAATTGGTGACTCAGATTTTCTAATACACCAAGTACAAGGAGAATAGGCTACCAAGAATTCCAAGATACTGCCATATTTTCACCATGTGTAGGAATTGAGAAAGAAGTTCACGAAGATAGAATTTCGGCACGTCCAAAGAATTCAGAACTAGTTTGCCGATGCATTGGCCACTCTATCATCCATGATACAACACCAAAAGAACTTCATTGATCCTATTCTAATGAAGATCCATAATCAACCGGCATATTATGCCCATGTTGAAGAAGAAGCAGACGGAAGACCATGGTTCCACGACATCAGGGAAAACTTGTCAAAGGGAGAGTACCTAGAGCTTGCAAATAACACTCAAAAACACACGCTCCGGAGATTGTCCAACAATTTCTTTCTTAGTGGAGGAAACCTATACAGGAGAACTCCTGACTTTCCATTATTAAGATGTGTCGATGCAAAAGAAGCTTCCAAACTACTTGAAGAGATACATGTTGGGACCTGCGGCCCACATATGAATGGTTTTGTCTTGGCAAAGAAATTAAGCAGAGCTGGTTACTTATGGATGACCATGGAAACGGGCTACATTTAGTATGCTCGACAATGCTACCGATGTGAGGTACATGCAGATATGATAAAGGTACTCCCAAACGAGCTCAATGCAACAAGCTCGCCTTGGTCGTTGGATGTATGGGGAATGGACGTCACTGGACCGATAGACCCTACCGCCTCATATGGACACAGATTCATCTTAGTGGCTCTTGATTATTTCACCAAATGGGTCGAAGCGCCATCCTACAAAGAAGTGACTAAGAAAGTTGTGGCAAACTTTGTCTACGACCGTGTCATTTGTCGGTTCGGGGTTCCAGAGTCACTCATCACCAACAACGGCTCCAATCTCAACAGTAATCTGATGAAAGTAATGTGCGAAACTTTCAAAATCAAGCACGAGAATTCCACAGTCTATAGACCACAGATGAATGGAGATGTGGACGCCGCCAACAGGAACATCAAAAGATATTGAGATAGATGATAGAAAATCACAAACAGTGGCATGAAAAGTTATCATTCGTCTTACTGGGATACCGCACCACAGTCCGTATATCAATCGGGGAACTCCTTATTTACTGGTTTATGTTACAGAAGCTGTTATTCCTGCCGGAGTGGATATTCCTTCCTTAAGAATTATACAAGAAGTTGAGCCCAACGATGCAGAATGGATAAGAAGTCGTTATGAGCAGCTAGCCCCATAGATGGGAAAAGGATAAATGCAATATGTCATGGACAGCTTTATCAGAGAAGAATGACCAGAGCTTTCAAAAAAAGAGTCAAACCAAGACTGTTCACACAAGGGAAGCTGGTGTTAAAGAAGATCTTTCCACATCATGATAAAGCGAAAGGGAAACTTTTTTAACTGGCAAGGTCCGTATATGGTTCATCGAGTATTGACATGAGGAGCTCTTATACTTGCCGAAACGGACAGAGAAGTCTGGCCAAAGCCAATCAATTCAGATGCAGTCAAACGATACTATGTGTAACTTTCTATGCTTTTCTTCAATGATGTAAACTAAAGTACGCATTCCCATTTAAGAGGGGATAAGTAGGAAGCCCTATGGGTTCGGTCATAATTCAATAAAAATTTCATTTCCCGTCGCAATTGGAAACTGGGGCAGTATTTTTAGAATGACCCTCAAAATTCCAAAGCAAGTTCAGCCGATCGCAGCATGTACAACGGTCAAAATCATCAACCATCTAACTGGGGCAGAATTTTGAGGAGGACCTTCAAATTGCCAAAGCATGAGTAGTTGCAATGTCTTGAACAACGTCACGGTCGTCGGTTGAACTAAATTTCTCAAAATATATTTTTACTATGTCTTTATAAAATCATGCATGTTTTCAAAATATAGCTCTACTTAGCAGACGCTACCACGATGACATAAGCAGGATCATCAGAGCAAGAAAAACGAAGCAAGCAAAGCCAGTGGGGATACGAACCAACCTTCCCCATCTACAGAACTCACAATTTTTCTTTGGATGCAGGAACAAAGAATAAACAAATTTCGAAGTCACAAACTTTAACACAGTGGTAAATGCAAGGTTTACTATCTGCACAAAAGAACGGACATGCTCCATAGTCACAGTTGTCACATAAATCGCAATATCATAACTTATTACCAGCTAACAAATCTTACTAGCATTCACTATTTGCATGAGGTTAAGCTCCACCTCCATTTGCATTAGGCTATTTATCTGACATCCGTCTGCATAAGGCTAAGCTCTGCCTTCATTTGCATGAGACTAAGTTATCTATCCATCTTGCACAAGGCTAGTATTTGCCTTCATTTGCATAAGGCTAATCATCTGCCTTCCATTTGCATAAGGTTAACCGCTGCCTTCCATTGCATATGGCTACTCTCTTCCTTCCATTTTGAATAAGGCTAACCGTTGCCTTCCTCTCTGCATGAGGCTAAGCTCCTCCTACAATTTACTTTTTCACCTAGACTAAGCCCTGTCTCTCAAGCATTATCTACTTCACTTCTCTTTCGAGCTAAGCTCTGCCATTCAATTCGCAAGACTAAGCTCTGTCTTGTCAGCATTATATTATTGCATATCAAGGGTTGAAATATTGCCAACATGTCCAAAGGCGTCATACTTTAACGACATCATCCTCATATCCGGAAGACACCATGTCATGGCATGAGGATCTCTCTCAATTTGCATATCATTATTCAAAGGCATCATACTTCGGAGGCACCATCTACATGGCCCGAGAACATCATTTCATGGCCTACGAATATCTCATCAAGCCATTCATGGTGCAGGACATCATGGTCTAAGGACATCATCCATAACCGTCCAAAGACAACTTTCATAATCCAACGAGAACCTGCATCATGTTTAAATTTAGGCATAGTATACACGTGTATTGATTTTATTTTCAGGTAACCCGGTGAGCAATATCTATCCCAGCAAGTACAATCCCGCTCAAGTTCTCCCAACCGTATTGAACCCGATATCCCGCAAACCGTTCATTCGCCCAGCCCTATATGTTGCGTCCGTTTATGTGATAACTTCATCGGTATACTTTTCCGATTAATCCGGAACTACATACGATTGATTCTTGTAAAACCAGGGATATGTAGGCAGCTCAGAAACCAGGGCACGACCCTGAATCTCTCAAACCATTTCGCTCGGTCAAAATTGGCCATCTATCTTTACCCGACAACTCTTTCATCCTTTTCGGATAAAGAGGGACAGCTGTTGATACCTAATTTTTTCAAAATATTTCTTAAAATTGCATATGTACCTTCAAAATCATGCATTAACAACGATTCGTATTTTTCCATAATTTTCCTATATTTTGTATAATTTATCTAGTATTTTATTTCCAATAAATAATTATAAAATCGCATCATAAACGATTTCCAAATATTTTTTGATTTATTATTTATATTTATTGTCTTATTAAGTCTATATTATCCCATAATTAGCCAAACTGACACATTTTGGCTATAATTGCAATAACTTTGCAATTATAGCTCAATCATATAATTTTGTACCATTTTCCCACGAGAAATTTAGTCATTTGTATTTTTAAAAATTACATAATTATTTTAAATTATTTTCAATGCATGAAATTCGTTTTCTATAATTATTAGCTATTTTACAAATGATTTTAATTAATTTGAATTGGGTATTTAACAAATAGCCACTTTCATTTTAATTATAGCCTGAATTAAGCCAGCTCCCAAACCCAATTAAATTATCCCAAATACCCCAAGCCTAATTCCTAAATCTATCCGGATCCAATTCCCACTTAATCTGGAGCGTTGATCATTTCGGATAAACGGACGAAATTCATCTTTTCCTAATTTATTCTAAGAGACTACCCCCCCCCCCCACNCCTGTCGTCACTCCTCTCTTCTCTCTCAAATCCTCCTAACCAAATCCTAGCTCTCAAGCGCCGTCACC
This sequence comes from Nicotiana knightiana, assembly GCA_005239525.1. Classification (NCBI taxonomy): domain Eukaryota; kingdom Viridiplantae; phylum Streptophyta; class Magnoliopsida; order Solanales; family Solanaceae; genus Nicotiana; species Nicotiana knightiana. The sequence continues at coordinate 12,611 of ML403318.1, forward strand.
GGCATAAACTCCACCTTGTGATGTTTCTATGCATTCTCGGCCAGTCCTAGCCTTCTACGCTCCGTGGCTCTTCGATTTTATGAATCCTTGAAAGGGTTTCAAAGCATTCCGACCAGATCTGGTTTGAGTCTATGTTCGCTAGCCTTTCTCAGGACACTTTCGTCTGTGAATTAGAATCTCGCCTTGTTTCGTTACAACTATATATTTTCTAAGCAGATTCTCTTATCTCTGGGTTATCTGTCTCCGAAACCTTATTTTTTAACTCTTGACTTCAAAAACCTATAATAGATCTAAGTATATCCTGAGTTATTTTGCTATTTTCCTTAATGATTTTTCTGATTTTTGCTAAAATGCCTCTTCGTCTTCAAACTAGATGCAACGACCCGACTGGTCATTTTGAGATCCAGCACGTAGTTCAACAGTTGGGAGTCATGAACAACTTCATTTTGGGTATTGTGACTTGTGTGTATGGTCAGAGTTGAAATTCAGGAGGTTCAGAGTTAAATTGAAAGGAAAATTCTCATTTCAGAAGCCTTAAGTTGAAGAAATTGAGTAAGACTGGAATTTTAAGTAAGCAACCTCGGAATTAGGATCCGAAGATTCCAATAGGTTCGTATGATGATTTTGGGCTTGGGCGTATTTCCCGATTGGGATTTGGATAACCCGAGAGCGTTTCTGTGTATATTGTGGAAGTCATCATTTTTTAAGAAATTTTGTAAGTTTGTCTTGAAGCGCATTTCAATGATATTGATGTCCGTTTGGGATTCCAAGTATGGAAATAGCTTTGTATGGTGATTCTGGAGTGGGGAGCGCGATCAGAAGTGAATTCGGATGTCCGAAGGTCATTTGGCTAAAGATAAAAATTAGAAGGTTTTTGAGAAGTTTGACCGAGAGTTTGATTTTTTTATATCGGGGTCGGATTCTAATTCCGAACGTTTGAGGAGGTCCGTAATGTCAAATATGACTTGTGTGAAAAATTTGGGGTCAATCGGACGTGATTCGATAGGTTTCAGCATCGGATGTGAAAGTTAGAAATTTCAAAGTTCATAAAGTTGAATTCTTGCGCGATTCGTATTTTTCAGCGTTATTTATATGATTTGAGGCCTCGACTAAGTCCGTGTTATGTTTCCAAACTTGTTGGTAAATTCGGGCGGGGTCCAGAGGGGCTCGGGTGAGTTTCGGGATGGTTTCGGACCATTCTAGGCCATTTATAACTGCTGGTTTTTGGCTACAGAAGTATTCTACGCGATCGCGGGGAATTGTTCGCGATCGCAATGAGTAAAATGTGAGAAACGGGCCAGTGAATCGCGATCGCGGAAAGCTTTTCGCGATCGCGTAGAGTAAATATTTTGCTGCACTGACATGACTTTGGAGGCTCATATCTCACAATCTATAAGGTCTTTTGATATGTTATAAAAGTAAACGTTATAGCCCTTTGTATCTAGTATCTATAAAGGTAAACCATTCTTGGTTTGGATTATATCGAGAAATCTATAAAGAATTGGGAGATGAATAACGCATTAAAGTTGTATATCTTTGAGTCTAGTTTTCAGAACATTTAACCATTTGTCATTTAGGGTTGTTTGGAAAAAGTTATGGCTATTCTACTGAAGGCTGTTCGGGTGGCTGGGAAATTGTTCTCCGCGATCGCAAAGCTCTTTCCGCGATCGCGAAGAGAAAATTTTGGGCTGGAAAATTTTTTCACTGTGATAGAGAAGCATTTTCCGCGGTCGCGATGAGAAAATACCATGGCAGAATGATATTTTAGCAGGTTTTAGCTCATCTTACTTCATTTCTTCACTTGGTTGGGGCGATTTTGGAGGATTTCAAAGGGTGATTTTCATCAAGCATCAAGAGGTAAGTGTTCCTTCTCATTTCCAAGTTAATTCAAGGTTTATACATGAGATTAAACATGAAAAATTGTTGAAAAAATAGTATTTTGAAGGAAACCTAGAAATTTGGTAAATTGGATTTTTAGCCACGAATTGGGCATGAACATTAGAGTAAATTATATAATTTCGCTCCTTAGGCTTCGGGTAATCTATTCCTCCAAGAATTTTCGAAATCCGAATGCGTGGGACCGGGGTCGAAATTTCAAGAATCGTCAAAAATGTTAAATTTTTAGGAATTCTTGATAATTCTTTTTCTTTAACCTTAAATTGATTCAGTTACATCATGTTTGGCTAGTTGTGAGCCGTCAGGAGTAGTTTCGGGGTTCGAGCGCATCTTTTGATCTGGTCCTTGGTCCGATGAGTGCTTTTATCGAGGTGAGTCTCCTTTCTAACCTCGTAAGAGGGAAATTGTCCCTCTAGGTAACCTTGATTGCTATGTGATCTTGTGTGGGGCTACGAACGCTCCAAGTGACGAGAGTCCGTACGTAGTGGCTATTACTGCTTCGTCCGGGTAGTTAGGACACATCATGTTCATTGTTTTTCCCTAGTGTAGCCTAAATATGACATGTATTCTAGTGTGATTTATATTGTTGCCTTTGAACGTGTAGATACATGGCTTGATTTGAGTGTGATAAGAGTGACCATAGAATGGGATCGGGCCGTACGTCACGGCAGAGTGATGATTGATTATATTATGGGATCGGACCGTACGCCACGACAGTGTGATGATTGATTATATTATGGGATCGGGTCGTACGCCACGACAGAATGATGAGAGAGTATATATTATGGGAGCGGGCCGTACGCCTGGCGGGATCAAAGATTACAGGATGGGATCGGGCCGTACGCCACAACAAGGATTACAGGAAGGGATCGGGCCGTACGCCATGATGGTTACCAATCCTGGTGGATTTTTGGACTGTTATTTGATGTCTAATATCCATGTACTTGGTTGTTTTTCGTACATGCCTACTGTTTTTCTTACATTTTGCTTACTTTATTACTGTTGGACCTTAGTGAGTATCGAGTCGACTTCTCGTCACTACTTCTTCGAGATTAGGTGGGATACTCACTGGGTACATATTTATGTATGTACTCATGCTACACTTTCTTTTCTTTTGTACTTGACTGTACAGGTCCGGTTGTTGGTACGTCTGATTATCAGTCCGGTGCTAGATACTGATCGGGGTTGGTTATACTTCACAGTGAGCTGCTCTCCCTGGCGATCCCTGGCAGCACCCTGGAGTTTCCTTTTGTATTTTTCCCATCTATTTCATTCAGACCATGGGGTTGTATATATATATATGTACTCTGGTGTATTCTGATAGTTGCCCACGACACTCGTGACACTAGTTCCTGGCACACACATGCGTACATTTTGGTATTTTGGGCGGCATTTTCATACATATGCTTATCTTTTGAATCACGTATCAGATGTCTTATTTTAATGTCACCGGCTAATATCATGTAAATAAATGTTTAAAACTAGTAAAAGTTGGATTAATTATTCACATGGGAAGGGTAACACTTACATGAAATTATGTTGGCTTGCCTAACCCTGTTGTTGGGCGCCATCACGACCGGTGTGGGAAATTTGGTCGTGACAACGTATTATCAGAGCTTTAGGTTCACGTAATCTCACGAGTCACGGGCAAACCCAGTAGAGTCTTGCGGATCGGTACGGAGACGTCTGTACTTATCTTCGAGAGGCTACAGGGTTGTTAGGAGTATTTCCCTTCTTGATTCTTCATCGTGCGAGTTGTTTTATTTTGAGGCTCATGCCTATGTTCATTCCTACTCAATCTTACGCATCGCGAAGCACTTGCTATGAATCAGAAATTTGAGGAATGGGAATGGTGATACAAATGAAATTCGAGATGCTTCTATGTGTAGATGGTCGTGGTTGTTGTTGTGGCCCTGTGAAAGGATAGTATGTCATTTCAGCTCAATAATTGTGTTTCTGGAAGCCTTACGGCCGTGCTTAGGTACTGATGATAGTTGCAATTGATCGTCGCGCGGTGTTGATATGGTAATAGAACGTTTGCTCGTGTGTTAGGGAAGATGAATGGTTGAAGGGAGATCTTATCTGACTATGATTTAGATATTTCAGTGCTTTTGTTCCGGCAGAGGGAAGGCATTTGGATTCTGGATGGTTTATTTTTAGTTGCTAAAGTAGTAAGACATGGTGTCTTCAATCGAGATGGGGTGTGCACCTGTGACGTGTAGTCATTGTCATTGATCGAATGGAATGTGTCAGGTTTGTCGGTGCTATGGTTTCTTCGGTTGCATGGGCTCAGAGTATTGAGAGGAAGTATTGAGGAATGCGGTTGGCAAGGAATGATCCTGGAATGAATCAGGGTGTAGGATGGGGTATTGAGGTCGCAAAGAGCGTGCATTTCAGCGTCGCTGGGAGGTGTCAGCAGGTGATTTCTTCGAGTGGGTTGTTTTCTGGGGATAGGTTAGCAGTGGCGGGATTGGAAGGTTTCATGAGGTGTCCTAGTGGCTAGTCGGTAGGAGATAGAATGTGTGAATGATGCTTGAAAATTCGAGTATTTAAGGAGTGCGAGCAAGAGAATTTGGAAGAATTTGACGGATTGGTTGAGGAATATCGTGTTATCAAAGGAGGAAGGATCTCAGCAGGGTCTAGGGTGGTGCTAGGAGTAGCTTCAGGCTAAGTGGGGGAGTCCCACCATCTGCAGTAGGGCTGTAAGGTTGTCTTCTCATAGGGTTGCGAATTGTCGGTGTGTATGCAAGTGATTTCAACTAAGGAAGGAGAAGTAAAATGGTAATTGTGCGTGGGACTTGACGGATATGTGAAAAAGTTTGGTCTTGTCAGGTCAGGGTTAGGCTTTGGAAAATTCAAATTTTGCTTAAGGCATGGGCGAGTTGTAAGGATAGTGACTCAGTCACGTGGTTCATTGCAGAAGGTTATCCTGTGCCAGGAGGGCCTTAGAGTGATTGTATCTGGGGCCAGTCAGAGTGGGTGATTCTCAGTAGCGGTCCCAATGAGTTTAAAAGTTAAAGAATGCTGCGATTAGAGATTTCAGGAAATAATATGATCGAGAATCGAGGCTTTGCAGAATTCACTCGTGTGTTGAGATGGTACACTTGAATTGAGTCAAGTAAAAGTTTCTATATGATGAAGTGTTCACCCTATTGGTGGTTGGAAAGCTATGATGGGATTTTTCTGCTACCTCATGTTGGTATGTTAAGTGCTGGAAGCAGTATGTAAGTAGGAGTTAGAATCGAGATTCAGGCCCGATGTTTTTGAGGATGTCATGATGCTCGGAAGAGCAAGATAGAGTGATTCGAAAGTTCAGTATAACCTGGTATTATCTTTAGTCTCGCCTGAGATTGATATTCGGTTAAATGGGCTCAATACCCTGGTCATGGGTTATTGATGGCTTTGCGGCCTTAACATGGTCGGTGTCATGGATGTGCAGACTGGTAGCCTTATGTGGGAGGTCGCGGAAGCATGACTGCGAAAGGATGGTAAAAAGTGTGACATGTAGTCACTTGATGGAATTCAGATTTGGACTGTGTATGAAGAAATGCAATATTGCTTAATTGATAATTTATGCCTGGAGGGCGTTCAGTTCAATTGATTATGGATTTTGGGGGTGTTAGTCCCGGTAATGATGGTTGTTCTCGTGTATTATGAGAAGTGGGAGGGTTAATGTGGACCCAGGTAAAAGCTAATAGCTAAGTTTGGTGCGAGCAATGTGGCTCGATGTTTGTGGATGGATTTGTTTATGATTATGGGCTCCGTGCGAGCCAGGCATGTTCCTTTCAGTCGAGCTCCTGTCATGGAAAGATACTTGAACAGCGGGTGTTGTTCCGTCTTCGTCGAATTCATGTGTTATTGTGATTTTGTTGTGCGAGTTGTGAAACGGCTTGATGATTTCTTATGTGTTGTGGTCCCGGTAGTGGGGATGTTATGTGAGCAGGATAACTCTTGAAATCCAGAGTGCATATATATATATATCGCACCTCAGTTGTGCTTGAGTTTTGTTGCATACGACTTTATTAGTCTCCCCAGGGTGGTATTATGCACTCGTCGTGCTTGTGATCGATATTCGGTAATTGGTAATAGTGAGCAATCAGATCTGTATATATTTCCTTACGTGAGTTTTATTTTATTTGGATTGGGTGGCACGCATCCACGGTGATTTTATTTGGGATCGGGCGGCATGCCTCCACTGGTATGTTATTTGGATCGGGTTGCGCACCGCAACAGTGTGATGATGAGAAGGGTTAATATGTATTTATTTTCTTGTGTTTTATTTCCTATTTTGGGAAGAATTCATATTAGGTGAGTGAGCTGAATAGTTCAATCCTGAGTCGTTTCTATATATCATGTTCGAGGTATGGCCTATTGGCGTGATGTGGTATCATGTGAGGTTGTTAGCCATGTTTGGTATAACTTGCTGCCTGAGCAGTTCATACTGGGTGAGACGAAATTTATAAATCTGGGATCGGGAGATGAATAACACATGAAAGTTGTATATCTTTGAGTCTAGATTTCAGAACATTTAACCATTTGTCATTTGGAGTTGTTTGGAAAAAGTTATGGCTATTCTACTGGAGGTTGTCCGGGCGGCTAGGCAATTGTATTCCGCAATCGCGAAAAGAAAATTTTGGGCTGGAAAAATTGTTCACTGTGATAGCGAAGCATTTTCCGCGATCGTAATGAGTAAATACCTGGGCAGAATGATATTTTAGCGGGTTTTAGCTCATTTTACTTCATTTCTTCACATGGTTTGGGCGATTTTGGAGTATTTCAATGGGTGATTTTCATCAAGAATCAAGAGGTAAGTTGTTCCTTATCATTTCCAAGTTAATTCAAGGTTTATAAATAAGAATAAACATGAAAAATTTTGGAAAAATTAGTATTTTGAAAGAAACCTAGAAATTTGGTAAATTGGATTTTTAGCCACGAATTGGGCATGAACATTAGATTAAATTATATAATTTCGCTCTTTAGGCTTCGGGTAATCTATTCCTCCAACAATTTTCGAAATCCGAACGCGTGGGCCCGGGGTCGAAATTTCAAGAATCATAAAGAATGTTAAATTTTTAGGAATTCTTGCTAATTCTTTTTCTCGAACCTTAAATTGATTCAATTACATCATGTTTTGCTAGTTGTGAGCCGTTATAGGTAGTTTCGGAGTTCGGGCATCTTTTGGTCCGGTCCTTGGTCCGAGGAGTGCTTTTATCGAGGTGAGTCTCCTTTCTAACCTCGTAAGACGGAAATTGTTCCTCTAGGTAACCTTGATTGCTATGTGATCTTATTTGGGGGATACGTACGCACCAAGTGACGAGAGTCCGTACGTAGTGGCTATTACTGCTTCATCCGGGTAGTTAGGACATATCATGTTCATTGTTTTTCCCTATTGTAGCCTAAATATGACTTGTATTCTTGTGTGATTGGTATTGTTGCCTTTGAACGTGAAGATACTTGGCTTGATTTGAGTGTGGTAAGAGTGATCACAGGATAGGATCGGGCCGTACGCCACGACAGACTGATGATTGATTATATTACGGGATCGGGCCGTATACCACGGCAGAGTGATGAGAGAGTATATATTATGGGAGCGGGTCGTACGCCACAACGAGATCAAGGATTACAGGATAGGATCGGGACGTTCGCCACGATAGTTACCAATCTTGGTGGATTTTTGGATTGTTATTTGATGTCTAATATCGATGTACTTGGTTATATGTCTTACATGCCTACTGTTTTTCTTACATCTTGCTTACTTTATTATTTTTAGACCTTAGTGAGTATCGAGTCGACTTCTTGTCACTATTTCTTCGAGATTAGGTGGGATACTCATTGGGTACATATTTATGTATGAACTCATGTTGCACTTTCTTTTCTTCTATACTTGACCGTACAGGTCCGGAGGTTGGTACGTCTGATTATCAGTCCGGTGGTAGATACTGATCGAGGTTGGTTATACTTCACGGTGAGCTGCTCTTCCTGGCGATCCCTGGAAGCACCCTGGAGTTTCCTTTTGTATTTTCACCGTCTATTTCATTCAGACTATAGGATTGTATATATTTATGTATTCTGGTGTATTCTGATAGTTGCCTGCGCCACTCGTGACACTAGTTTCTGGCACACACATGCGTACATTTTGGGATTTTTGGCAGCATTTTCATACATATGCTTATCTTTTGACTCACGCATCAAATGTCTTATTTTCATGTCACCGGCTAATATCATGTACATAAATATTTAAAACTGGTAAAAGTTTGATTAATTAATCACATGTGAAGGGTAACACTTACAGGAATTTATGTTGGCTTGCCTAACCCTGTTGTTGGGCGCCATCACGACCAGTGTGGGAAATTGAGTCGTGACAACGTGGTATCAGAGCTTTAGGTTCACGTAGTCTCACAAGTCACGGGCAAACCCAGTAGAGTCTTGCGGATCGGTACGGAGACGTCTGTACTTATTTTCGAGAGGCTACAGAGTTCTTAGGAGTATTCCCCTTCTTGTTTCTTCATCGTGCGAGTTGATTTCCTTTGAGGCTCATGCCTATGTTCATTCCTACTCAATCTTACGCATATCGAAGTGCTTGCTATGAATCGGGAATTTTAGGAATGGGAGTGGTGCTACAAATGAATTTCGAGATGCTTCTATGTGTAGATGGTCGTGGTTGTTGTTATGGCCCTATGAAAGGATAGTATGTCATTTCAGCTCAATAGTTGTGTTTCTGGAAGCCTTACGGTTGTGCTCAGGTAGAGATGATAGTTGCAATTGATCGTCGCGCGGTGTTGATATGGTAATAGAACGTTTGTTCGTGTGTTGGGGAAGATGAATGGTTGAAGGGAGATCTTCTCAGAGTATGATTTTGAGATTTCAGTGCTTTTGTTCCGGCAGAGGGAAGGCATTTGGATTCTGGATGGTTTAGTTAAAGTTGCTAAAGTAGTAAGACTTGGTGTCTTCAATCGAGATGGGGTGTGCACCTGTGACGTGTAGTCACTGTCATTGATCGAATGGAATGTGTTAGGTTTTTCAGTTGTGTGGTTTCTTCGGTTGCGTGGGGTCAGAGTATTGAGAGGAAGTATTGAGGAATGCGGTTGGCAAGGAATGATCCTGGAATGAAGCAGGGCGTAGGATGTGGAATTGAGGTCGCAAAGAGCGTGCATTTCAGCGTCGCTGGGAGGTGTCAGTAGGTGATTTCTTCAGGTGGGTTGTCTTCTGGGGATAGGTTAGCAATGGCGGGATTGGCAGGTTCCATAAGGGGTCCTAGTGGCTAGTCGGTAAGAGATAGAATGTGTGAATGATGCTAGAAAATTAGAGTATTTAGGGAGTGCTAGCGAGAGAATTTGGAAGAATTGGACGGATTGGCTGAGCAATATCGTGTTATCAAAGGAGGAAGGATCTCAGAAGGGTCTAGGGTGGTGCTAGGAGTGGCTTCTGGCTAAGTGGGAGAGTCCCACCATCTGCAGTAGGGCTGTAAGGTTGTCTTCTCATAGGGTTGCGAATTGTCGGCGTGTATGCAAGTGATTTCAGCTAAGGAAGGAGGATCAAAAATTGTAATTGTGCGTGGGATTTGACGGATATGTGCACAAGTTGGTCTTGTTAGGACAGGGTTAGGCTTTGGAAGATTCAAAGTTTGCATAAGGTATGGGCGAGTTGTAGGGTGCTTCATTGCAAAAGGTCACGTGCTTCATTGCAAAAGGTCTTCCTGTACCAGGAGGGCCTTAGAGTGATTGTATCCGGGGCCATTCAGAGTTGGTGACTCTCAATAGCGGTCCCAATGAGTTCAAAAGTGAAAGAATGCGGCGATTAGATATTTCAGGCAATAATATGATCGAGAATCGAGGCTTTGCAGAATAATTAATGAGAAAGGTGAGGATAGTTGGAATGTTCTATGATATTTTTCAGCAGGCATGCTAATATTGGAGGAGTGAGAGGAATAGACTCCGGATTGAGGAAAAGATTATCAGAAGGGTATGAGACGGGTTGCGAGATTTGGGCAGCTTAGTCTCGTGAATCAAGGTGTTATTGTTCTTGAGGCAATTAATGATGATTAAAAGAAGATGGATTGATTAGCCATGGTTTAAATGGTACATTTGCGGCAGTGATTGGTTCCTTTGATGTGATTTAGTTATGCATATGGTTTGTGTCGTCATGTGTGGTGCTTGTCGGCCATCGTAACGGATCTCATGTGGGAGCATTTGAGTGCTACGGCCTGTCAGGTGTAGGCGGACCCCATAAGGGTTATGGTGGTATAGACTACTACTTAAGGATTTGCATGGTTGGGTGATAATTTGAATTCACTCGTGTGTTGAGATGGTACACTTGAATTGAGTCAAGTAAAAGTTTCTATATGATGAAGTGTTCACCCTATTGGTGGTTCGAAAGCTATGATGGTATTTTTTCTCTACCTCATGTTGGTATGTTAAGCGCTTGAAGCATTATGTAATTGGGAGTAAGAATCGAGATTCAAGCCCGATGTTTTTGAGGATGTCATGATTCTCGGAAGAGCAAGACAAAGTGATTCGAAAGTTCAGTATAAGCTGGTATTATCTTCAGTGTCGCCTGAGATCGATATTCGGTTGAAGAGTCTCTATACCCTGGTCATGGGTTATTGATGTGCTTTGCGGCCTTAGCATGGTCGGTGTCATGGATGTGCAGACTGGTTGCTTTGTGTGGGAGGTCGCGGAAGCATGACTGCGATAGCATGGTAAAAAGTGTGACATGTAGTCACTTGATGGAATTCATATTTGGACTGTGTATGAAGAAGTGCAATATTCCTTAATTTATAACTTATGCCTGGAGGGCATTCGGTTCAGTTGATTATGGATTTTGGGGGTGTTAGTCTCGGTAATGATGGCTGTTCTCGTGTATTATGAGAAGAGGGAGGGTTAATGTGGACCCAGGTAAAAGCTAAAAGCTAAGTTTGGTGCGAGAAATGTGGCTCGATGTTTGTGGATGGATTTGTTTAGGGTTATGGGCTCCGTACGAGTCATGCATGTTCCTTTCAGTGGAGCTCTTGTCATGGAAATATACTTGAACAACGGGTGTTGTTCCGTCTTCGTCGAATTCGTGTGTTATTGTGATTTTGCCGTGCGAGTTGTGAAACGGCTTGATGATTTCTTATGTGTTGAGGTCCCACGTAGTGGGGATGTTATGTGAGCAGGATAGCTCTTGAAATCCAGAGTGTATATATATATATCGCACCTCAGTTGTGCTTGAGTTTTGTTGCATACGGCTTTATCAGTCTCCCAGGATGGTATTATGCACTCAGCGTGCTTGTGGTCGATATTCGGTAATTTGTAATAGTGAGTAATCAGCTCTGTATATATTTCCTTACGTGTGTTTTATGTTAATTGGATCAGGTGTCACTCCGCCACGGTGATGTTAATTGGGACGGGGTAGTCCGTATCCACGTGTATGTTATTTGGATCAAGTTTCACACTGCAACAGTGTGATGATGAGAAGGGTTAATATTTATTTATTTTCTTGTGTTTTATTTCCTATTTTTTGGTAAGAATTCATATTAGGTGAGTGAGCTGAATAGTTCCATCCTGAGTCATTTCTATATATCATGTTCTAGTTATGGCCTATTGGTGCGATGTGGTATCATGTGAGGCTATTAGACATGTTTGGGATAACTTGCTGCATGAGTAGTTCATACTGATTCTGAAGATATCAAGCTCCGTTCTTTCAAACCTTGGGGGAAGGCCTGCACTGCCCAGTCATTGGAGACTGGTGGTAATTCCATTCGCTCCATTTGAAAGCGAGATACAAACTCCTGTAGCATCTCGTTTTCTCTCTATTTGATTTTGAATACGTCATATTTCCTTGTAGCAACCTTGATGGTACCGACATGTGCCATTATAAAAGAATCTTCCATCATGGAAAATGATTCTATTGAATTCGGGGTTAGGTTGTGATACCATATCATTTCCCCTTTTGATAATGTCTCTCCGAATTTTTTCAACAAGACGAATTCAATCTCGTCATCCTTTAGGTCATTTCCCTTCACAACACAAGTATAAGCAGTAATGTGCTCACTGGGGTTCATGGTCCCATTGTACTTCGTAATATCAGGTATCCTAAACTTCTTTGGAATAGCCTTTGGAGCTGCGCTCAACGAAAATGGTCTCTGCACGAAATTCTTTGAATTTACACCCTTCAGAATCAGGGGTGCGCTTGAGATCTGATCGACCCTCGAATTGTAAGTCTCCACCTTTTTATCGTTAGCTTTTATATTCTTTTCACCTGATTCAATCCTTTTCATGAGGTCCTCGAGCATCTTCATAATAGCAGAGTCGACTGCTGACCCGTTGTTGCTCGACCTCTCCGGTGCATGTTCGACTCATGGAGCCGTTTTCGGTGTTGCTGTGATTGTATTTTTTTGATAGCTTTGCAGCTGAACAGTCATCGTGCCTACAACATTTCAAAAATGACGTGAAGGCTAACCTCCCTTTCCTCCCACGCTGGATTTTTCTGGGCATCCTGTTGGTTTTCTCGGCGTATATTCCCGTCGGTGTGGGAGCTTATATCGATGTGTTGGGTGTTGCATGAGCCCAGATCCACGGGGATTGGCTCTAGTGCGTCCTCAAGTTTTTTGCAGGGGTACATTGGTGCCTGAAATAGCTACACCATTCTCTCCATGATCCTCAAGGCCGTTGTTCTAATGTGCATTTACTGAGTTAGACATTTTGACCTGAAATCAAAGATTCTTGGACAAGAAAAAGTGTGAAGAATAACTTGTGTTTTTCAGTTAACCAGCACTAAAACAATCACTATTATTTTTAGCCCCACGGTGGGCGCCAAAATGTTTACCTTGAAAATGGTAATTACAATTAGATTTTATTTTGTGGTTCTAAAAATATGTGATTTATTTTTATACTAGTTGTTTGGCAATAAATGCTAAGCGTTGGGTAACGAAAGTGAGATAAGAGCTTGAGGATAGTATGTTATGCAAACCGAACATCTATGGATTGAGGTGAGTCGGGGTCTCGAGCTGGCCTAGGCAGAGCCTCAAGGTCGAGCCAGGTTGCTTAATAGGAGGCAGCCGATTGATGAATAACAGTTAAAAGGGCCTCGAAAGTGGCCTTTTGTGATGAATTATGAGTAATAATTGAAGAACAATCAATAAAACGCAATGAATGTAAGCAATAAAATCATGGGATCAACAGTAGAGAATGTTTAAGTTTGAAAGCAGAGAATGGTCTTGTTCTTGTATTGAATAACATGTATGTTCCAAAATGACAAGGGTCCCCTTTATATAGGAGGGGGAATCCCAACATAGTACACATGCATTTATTACAAAGATATGCAGCTAGTACAATTATTTAATGTCACAGTACGGACTTGTAGACCTAGTCAGCTCTAACCACGTTCCTTTTAGAATTTCCTGCTTGTCCATTATAGCCACCGATTTGCACTGCCCTGAGGTCGAGCATAGGGAACTCTTGGGGGTCAAACCTCTAGTTGTTCCTCGAGCCTTATGAATACGGGCTATGGAATGTCATAATGATCATAAAATTGGACTCCCCGATTGTTGTATACACTCCGCAAATGTTAAGCCTGCCAGTTCCCAACTGTTTCGCAAATGGGATTCCTACTCCGCAAAAGAGGTTGTCGCAAATGCGAGATCAGGCAGCAACATATCTGAACTTCCTTCCGAACACTCTAAAATGCACAAAAAACTAATCCGAGCCCTCGAGGACCCAAACAAAACACCCACACAAACTCGCTCGCATGATCGGAACTCGAACATATACTCTAGAACCACGAATCGAATGCCAAAACGCATGAAAATCATTAGGAACTTCAAGAACTTATAGAATTGCAACCAAGAGTCCGAAACATGTCAAATCAACTCCAAACGACACCAAATTTTACAGGAAAGTTCCAATTGAAGAAAATGGACCTATTCTAAATTCCAAAACCACAATCCGGACCCAATAACCTTAAAGTCAAACCATGGTCAAACTTAGGAAGATTTTAAACCTTTAAATTGCCAACTTCCGCCAAATGATGCCGAAACCTTTTTGAAATATCCGAATGAAATTCTGGGCATACACCTAAGTCCAAATCACTATCCGGACTTACTGGAACTATCGAAACTCCTATCCGAGTTCAAATAGTCAAAAGTCAAACCTTGGGTCCATTCCTTCAACTTCGGACTCCTAAAATTAGAGTCACTCCTAAAATCTTTTCCGACCCACTCAAAAACCCGAACCGACGATGCGCACAAGTCATAATACACAAATTGAAGCTACTTGTGACCTCAAACTGCCAAACTGGACGCAATTACTCAAAACGACTAGTCGGGTCGTTACAACAAACTTTAATAAAAGTGTAAAGTGAAATTTCTTTTTGAACCTATAACGTTTGTGTGCGTATAAAAACTTCTTATTATGTTTTAAATAAGTAAATTGACAAATATATATTGAAATCAAATGATTAACTAATACGGGTGTATTTATCTATAGGTACATATTTATAAACTTAGATGTTAGTTAGGCCATACAGTTTCTGAAAGAAATACTCCTTATCATCAAGAAAAGAAGACTAGTTTGGGTAAACTTTCATATATACTGTATAGGTCAAAATCTGCCCTAAGACATTTAGCACAATATAGCACTAAGGAAAGGGTTAGTCGGGGTCGACTAGGAAGCAGTGAGGTCGTGGTCGAGATGTCAACTATGGTCGATATCGAGCACCATTAGCAGAGATGTAACAACTAGTTTTCAAAATAGGATATTAAAGAGAATATTCTAGTTGATATTCTTAGAACTTGTACTATTAGGGTTTGTTAGGGCTATGCCTCATATATATAGGAAAAGAGACAGTGATGTAAGGCATGTGATATTCATTTGTAAGAACACACTTTGATAAAAAGATTCTCTCTCTCTTACCAAGGGAAAAACGTCATCTTTTTATCAAGATTCTTCTCCACATTATTCAAGACTTCCACCGGATCCGAGGATAATTCAAACATCTAATGATTTGTCTGCCATTCATCATTGTAAGGGGAATAATGTCTATCTTCTCCATAATGCCATCTATTATTGTTCATTTCTATTTAATGCTCATTTATCACTAACGGTTTTTTGGATGATTGTCACAGCCCATTATTATTTTTCTACCAGATCTGGTCAACATTAATCATGCTCTCATTACTCGCATCTAGAAATATTATCATCAACTAGGTTTAACCCCTTAATACATAGGTTTGATTATTTGATTCAAGAACCACACATTTTTGTCAAACAATTCGGCGCCGTATGTGGGAATTTTCTAGTTAAAGTTTTAGTTTCATCTAGATATATCACTCACACGGGTCACAAACATAATAAAAAGAAAAAGGAAGCAAGAACAAGTTCTCTTTTCTTTGTGTGCACAAATCCCAACATGGCAGATAACAAGGTAGAAAAGGCGAGGATAATCAATGACTTCCCAACTAACCTCATGAACGTCATCAACGAAAACTACGATACAACAGAATAAGATGCAATGCCCAATGCCTCACTTAGGCGAGATGGGTCACCGCCCCCTCATTGCAGCATCACAAAATCCCTTGGTAAGTGAGCCTCCACATATGTGGGGGAAGAGACACCCCCAGCTATAAAAAAGCTTCTCGAAGCATGGCTAACCGACATGCTAAGTGGCATCCTCAACAAGCCCGTCTGGGACACTACTGTAGATAATGCAAGATTGCACTGTACAATAGGTGGCGAACAATTTAACCAGCTCCTTACACCTCAAAAGAGAGGTATTACTCACAACATTAATGATAATGCAAGTGACAATGCTCTTGCAGCCATTTTGAAAAGTATGGAGGAAATGGAGAACGAGAACAAGGTGCTGCGAGATCAAATGAATGAGCACCATGAAAGGGTTGATAAAATACTAGGCATCCCTAATTTTTTGTCGAAGAGAGATGACGGTCGGTTCGTTGAGTAATCATACGGTGTGATGCAGCCCGACATGCCATACTGAAAACCTTAAAAATGCCGACCTACCTAAGAATATATGATGGCACGACTGACCCTGAAGATCATGTGACTTACTACGTCACCACCGTGAAAGGCATTGATCTCCCAAAAAAACAAGTACCCTCCATTTTGTTGAAGAAATTCGGTGAAACCCTCATAGGAGAAGCGTTGACATGGTATCACAACTACCTACACGTTCCATTGAAACTTTCAAAGAGATGGCCGACAAGTTTGTAACGGCCCATGTTAGCCAAGAAAGTCGAGGCAAGAGTTCGACATATTTTCTATTAAGCAATCTCTGGGAGAGGGACTGAGGGACTTCATCGCCCGTTTCAACTGAGTATGGATGACCCCCCCAAACGTGTCAGAAGGGATGGCAGTCGCATCCTTCCAGAACGGGTTGAGCAAGGATGGCTCGAGGGCGACCTGAAAGCTATTGAGTTGACTGATGAAGTATCCCCCAATCACTTGGGATGAAATACACAATACATATTATGCAGAGGTCCGAGCAGACAAGGACGACCTAAATGGACGAACTCATTGACTGACCTTAGTACATGCCGAATCCAAAAAATATTGAAGAAATGAGACCAGAAGAGACCTCACAACTCCACGACCCAATAGGGAACGACATCAACCACATGTCAGAGTGGCCATTGCGTCCTCCTATCACCACTAAGAAGGTCTACCACAATCAATGACAGCGACTCACCGGAATGAAAGAGGTATTCCCATGTTATTATCCACTCACAACTTTTGTGTGTCACCTAAAGAAATAGAATATACCATGGAGAAGCTCAGACCAAAGGTGAAGCGGACACAAAAGATGAGGTCAGGCCCGAGTATTAGAAAATCGAACACCTTTTGGGAGTTCCATCAAGAACGAGGGCACAAAACCGAAGATTGCATCGCCCTAAGGCACAAAGGGTTGACGAGCGACAGGGGAAGGACTTACTTTGTCAGATGACATGAACAACATCAAGGACTGCCGAAACTACCGTCACCAACCCACACCATCTACATGATCATCGGTGGTGGCAATGATGCTTCTATCAATAGCGTAAAGTTTACTTCTACCCACAAGCTCAAATGGTCAATTACCCGCAAACGACATGACGAACTCGAAGAAGGTATCATCTTTGATAAGTTAAATACCAACAGTTTGGTTTTCCCTCACTATGATTCCCTTATTATTACATTACAAATTTTAGACATCAGTGTGAGATGAATTATGGTAGAAAATGGGAGCGGAGCGTGCATTATGCATCCCTGAGTACTTTCACAAATGAAACTCGAAGATAAGATAGTGCCACATTGCGTCACGCTAACTGCTTTTAACAGTGCAGTCTAGCAAACATTCGGTGAAATCACACTCCCCGTTCTAGCCGGCAGAGTCACTCTGAAAACCACGTTCTACATCATAGACTAAGACACAACATACAACGCCATAATAGGGCGACCATGGATACACACCATGATGGCCATCCCTTCCAGCTTATACCTGGTCATCCACTTCTTGACTCCATGGGGAATATTCAGCATACAAGGGGAACAACACATATCTCGAGAATGATACCGCATTGCACTAGATTGCACGGTCACTCAACAAACGAAGGACAAAGAAAAAAGAGGCATAGCAATCAACTGGGTCAAGGTCATTATGTGACAATAGCGAAGACATCATCAGAGAACCTGATATTTTCTAAGCTATGAAATCGACAATAGAAGACCTCGATCCTGTTCAATTAGACACCAAAGATCATAACAAGACAACTTACATCAACTGCAAACTTTAGGGACCAGGTAAATTTTGCCAACTCTTAAGTACTACCGCAGATTTGTTCGCTTTCACTCATGAAAATATGTCGGGTATCCAAAAGGAAATCGCCACGCACAATCTGAGTGTTGACCCATTCCATCCTCAGTGAGGTGTCGCTCCCCCTTTTTCCTTTTCGCGGAGTCCGCGTTTCGACGTTATTAGGACAACTCATTTCCTTTTGGGAAAGGGGTACAAGAAGTTGGAAAGTCGCCACCTAACAGATTAAGGTGCGGTAGGGCACCTATTGCAAGTAACTCATGAAACCAGTTTGCATTACTAGAGATTGGGTAAGGACTTGAAATTACCTTGAGGGGAAGGTGTTAGGCACCCGTCGAAGTCTACAATGGTGGTTCCCGGCCAAACTTACTTTTGAATTAGTCAATTAATAGTTACGCAGTCTAAGCACACATATGTAAAAATGAATAAAAGACTTTTGACGGATAAGCAGTCTAAGTACACATATGTAAAGAAAATAAGGGAAGTGCTAGGTTGGTTAGCCTATAGGATCACATCTGTACAATACCCGATAATCCTCCTCAACTTGAGGGCTACATGTGGCATTAGTACACAGGTCATCATATCCTTTTACTACCCATTACCCCTACCCCCCAGCGGTTATGTAGGTGACTTTAGTTTAACAAACTCTAAGCGTGCTTTACCCATCCATTCCTCGTGGTCTTGCAGGTGTTTAGGACCTTTAAACTTGGGCAATTGTAGACCCTCTTAAGGTGTTTAAAAGGTAAAATCTAAGAGACAACTAATAACATATAGAACTATCAAATTGGGAATCAATTAAAGGGGGCTCATGTTTACCTCCACAGATAAACAAATAAGTATCACGTCTCAAACAGTAGATTTTACAGAATTTCAGAAAAAGGTCCCAAAACAGGATATGTAGGTATGCATCACAAACAGAGAATATGCAGCATTGTATCTAAGCTAAGTGATTGAATCCTAATCAGTTTGCCTCCTGATTTTAGAACCTATTAAACCTGGACAATTTCAAAATAAGCAGAGCATAAATTCACAGTTTTAAGACCATTAAAAACCTAAGGCTTGCCTAGGCGTAGATCTGTAGTACCCTATACGCATGCAATCAGGATTCTGGGAATTAGTTAAACAGGTTCCAGTTATTGAGTCCTATAAGCATGTCGATCTAAGTGCTTAATGTTACAAAAAGGTTATTTCATTCATAGTTATACTAGAACATGATATCTATGTGTTGGGGCTGTTTTTAAACCTCTTGATAGATAATTATTTACTTAATACGATTTTAGAGCACATGCAAATAGAGTCCTAAGGCAGGATTTCTAATGCACAGAGAAATATTGGAATCTTATTAAGCATTATTACAATAATAAATTAATGATAGGATATCTAGGTGTTAAGACTTAGGCAGAATTAGAAATAAAATGATGAACTATAACACTTTTTCTAATATGCAAAAGCAGTAAACATGATTATCCTAAGGCAGGATATCTAATGCACATATTTATGGCATGGTTTTAATAAAAGTAGGCATAGCAAACCTAAAGTCATGATATATATTGCATAATATAAACCTAAAGCATAATTTCTACTGCAAATCAACATATATAACCTAAATCATGATTTCTACAAAGTTTCCCAAAAACAATCGTATAGGAATACCTCCCATTTTACTAATTACCCCAATATCTGTTTACAAAGCACATTATTACAGAGGAAGATTGAATAAATTACATAAATGAATGTAAACTATACTATAGGGAGCCTGAATCAGGCCCAAAGTAAACCTGGGAATGCCAGGCCTTCAATATAGTCTCAAATGCCAAGAATCTCATAGCCAATGTCCTGGTGTGTCAGGGATCCCGAGCAGTGCTCACACCAAGATCCCTTCTCAAATAGGGGATTTCTTATGTGCAGTGTGGAAGGGCCAACCCCGGTGTGCCAGAGTTCGCAGGAACCTCATGGATTCCTAGGCAGTACATACACTGGAGGGGAAGAACTTAATAATCTAAGAGTAAAGTGAGAGTGCTTAAATTAGTTTTGAAAGACTTAGTACAATAGCGTACAGATAATTTGCAGGAATGAAAAGATTTTCTGGAATATAAACCATGTTAGGAGTAAAAACAGTTTTGAGAAGAATACTAACAGTGGAAAAATAGTTTTGAAATTAGTTTTGAGGAGAACAAATTAAACAAATAATCACTTAATGATAGAATGCCCAGATTCACAAATAGCTTTACAAACAGGGGTTAAAGGGGTTGGGAACATAGAGAGCTCACATAAGGAACACATGAACAAGGTCTAAGGGGAAATTATAGGCAAACAAATGCACATAACAATTGGGAATATACTGATTCAAAGACCTAACAGGTTAGTCATGATAATAGGCCATTTAGACATAGAGAAATAATGTAGTAAAATCATGTTGAAAATAAGGGTACATTGGACAGAATTAGACATACAATTAGGGTCAATCAAGTACATTAGGAGGATAAGTTGTTAACATGATCGCACCAATTGAAGGGATTAAACAGAGACTAATAAACATGATAGCCAAGTATCAAACAAGCAAGAGACGTCTTAGACATGTTTATTACACATTTGAACAAAAGAGGACAAATTTTAGACATGTTAAATAAGGTAGTAAACAGGATGACAACTTGAATGCATGTCAAATTGAACTAGTGCAGGAATGAACATAGAACACATACAGTTGAGTTTCAGGATTGAACTAGAGACATACCAGTTAAAGAGGAAAGTGCATAATGTAAAGCAAGTGTAGTTCTACTGTCTAACCTTAGCTTTCAGCCGGTTAAACCAACAGTTAGCACGAGTAGCAGAGAAATTAGAGAGAGTTTGAGTGTGAGTGTGTGTTCTGAACTTAGTGTTCGTGTCTCGAGAGGTAAAATAAGAGAGTTTATATAGTAGTTTAAGAGTAGGACAAATAAGGTAAGAGAAATCAGAAGCCTGCAATTAAAGAAATCACAAAATCCAATCACATAAGGAGTTCATAATAGACTCCTTTAATTAAGGTTAATTGAACAAACGGTAATAATCAGGGATTTAATTAAGGCAAGAAGTTCAAATCAAACTAAATAAGGGAGTTCAGAATAAACTCCTTGATCAAACGGTAATAATTAGGGGTCTAATTAAGGTAAGATCCCAATCACACCATATAAAGGAATCAGTAAGAATTCACAATTATACAGNGAAAGGTTGTCGGGTAAAGATATGATGGCCAATTTTGACCGAGCGATATGGTTTGAGAGATTTAGGACGCACTCTTGTTTCTGAGCTACCTACATATCCATGGTTATACAGTAATCAGGTTGTGTGTAGTTCTAGATTCATCGAAAAAATATGCCGATGAAGTCATCGCAAGAACGGACACGAGATTTCGGGATAGGCCAAAAAATGGTTTTGGTGAGCGGTCAAGTTTGAGATACTTGAAAGAATCGGAGTGGGATTGCTCCTATTGGGATGACAGTTGTTTACCAGGTAACCTGCAAATAAAGAGATGCTACGAGCATATATTTGTGCAAAATTTAAACATGATGCAGATTCCATTCGGACCATGAAAGTTGCCTTCAGATGGTTGAGGAGGACGTGCTTAGACCATGATGTCCTGGGCCATGAATTTTTCAGTGATGGATTCGCAGGCCATGAAATGATGTTCTCGATCTACGAAGATGGTGCCTCCGAATCATGATGCCTTTNGACAAAAAAAAACACAAGAATTAGACAGAAACACAGACTCTAGCCCTAATAGACATTTATTAGGGCAAAATCACAAAATAAAGAATATGACAAAGGAAAAATGTGTAAGTCAGAAAATACAGAGTGAATTAATACGATTGGTAACACTGAAAGACTCAAAATCAAAGCAAAGGTTAGAAAATCAGAGTATCACATAAAATCGACTAGGGTTTGAGTATTTTTTGCACAAATCAGTCAAGAAGACGAAAATAATTAATCAAACACTTTAGGAGTCGAAAAAACTTTTGAAAAATAACTGGGATAAACCCTAGTTTTACTGAAAGAAACAATAATCGGTTTAAACCAGATATATTCAGAGAAAACATTTAAGAGTGCTCGATCATCTCTGATCTATACAAATTTGAGAAGATCGAAGTTAATAGATTAGGTTTTTTCAGAATAGTAACAGAGATGAGAACATAGGTTTAGAAACCATAGATTCGCAACAAAATAAAGA
>ML403319.1:0-51099 GCA_005239525.1 Nicotiana knightiana
GGATTTTCCATGGTGATGGTGTTATTGGGAGGTGGCGTCGGCGGTGTAGGCAACGCTGCCGGTGATCCTCTCGCAAATTCTTGCAAAGCTTGGCTCACATACTCTACAATCATTTGCTTTACACAATCTTGTTCCACAGTTTGATCATTATTACCATTGTTGTTATTGGATCTTTCTGGGGATTGTTCCCTCGAACCACGTGGGGTTCCTNACTTGGAAAGTAAATAAAGATTATCAGATTCCCGATAACGGAGCCAATTTGTTTAACCAAAGAATTAGACCCTTTGACTAAATCTTATTTTTAAGATGAATACGGGTTACTGATAATCAGGATAATGGGAAAAATGAATAATAGACAATATTGTAGAAATAAAAGATTGACGATCGTATTCGAGAATTAGATGCTTTTACAAGCTGTATTCCCCTCCCTTATATAGGAGATTCTTACAACGTACGACTCTTGCTATGGTTACTTATTAATGACTAATTATGACATTAATGAGGCGTTACAAAGGATAACGGTAATTGGGGTTCAGTTACATAACGTTCGAGTAATCAATGGTGGGTCCCTGAATCTGCTCGTAGCTTTGTCTAGATTCATTCTAATCGTGCCTTTCTCTCGTTTTGATCAAGTTGAGTTTCCCGTGGCTGATAAGTTCGTGGGTTTACTGAACCGTGCCTCTTTGTACCGTATCTCTTCAAGGAGTCACGTCCAGCTGTCGCATTGTCCTGTGTTCACGTGACTGGCTGAGTTGCCAAAAGCTAGCTTACGTGTGAAACTCTTTTTTACCAATACAGATAGCACAACTGCAAAACAAAAGTCGCGCCCCCAACCGGGCGAAGCTAAGTCCGGTATTAGCCCTGAAGTGATAAAAATTCTAGAAGCATTAATGAAACAAGTGGAATCTGGTGAAAAGATAATCGAGTCAAATGACAAGAAGGTAGAGACATACAATTCCCGAGTTGATCAAATCCCACGAGTGCCTCCGATACTGAAAGGCCCGGACACCAAGAAATTTGTCCAAAAGCCTTTCCCTCCGAGCATAACACTGAAACAAATCCTGAAGAGGTTTCATATGCCCGATATTCCAAAATATAACTGAAACACGGATCCAAATGAGCATGTGACCTCTTACACATGAGCCATTAAGGGTAATGACTTGGAAGACGATGAAATCCATTCGGTGCTATTAAAGAAGTTTGGGGAGACTTTGTCAAAAGGAGCGATGATATGGTACCACAACTTGCCCCCAAACTCCATTGATTCGTTCACTATGCTCGTGGTTGCTTTTGTAAAAGCTAATTCCGGAGACATCAAGGTCGAGATTGGAAAATCTGAACTTTTCAAAGTTAAGCAAAGGGACAACGAGATGCTCGGAGAGTTCATGTCAAGGTTTCAAATGGAACGGATGGACTTGCCTTCGGTTGCGGACGATTGGGCCACTCAGACATTCACTCAAGGACTTAACCCCTGAAGCTCCTTTCGCAATAGCAGATACAAAACTAGGTAGAATACCCTGCACTATCTTGGGACGACGTGCACAACAGGTACCCGTCGAAAATCAGTGTGGATGATAACCAACTAGGAGCCCCTTTCGGGTTCGTTTATCGCATCAGAACCAAAGACATGCCTAAGAGAGTCATCGATCATGAATCAAGGCCAGTTTGAGATCGGTATCAACCATATAGTGCAGATCAAAGGGGACAAAATGGTTTCGACAGGCTGCTCGGGGGAAGGGAAGCTCTGAGATTATTAGAGTATAACTTCAACGTCGATGCAACCAACATTGTATCTGCCATCAGGCACATCAAACAAAACAAATGACCTCCACCTATGTAGTTCGATCCTACCCAGAGGGAACCTAACTTGATATGTAAATACCATGGAACTCATGGCCACATGACCGAGGACTGCAGACAATTAAGAGAAGAAGTGACCTGATTATTCAATAACGGGCAACTCCGAGAATTTCTGAGCGATCAACCCAAACATCACTTCAGGAATAGGGACTCTAACAAACAGACCGAACAAGAAGAGCCTCAGAACGTCATCAACATGATTATTGGAGGGGTCGATGTGCCCCAGTGATCGATGATAAAGCGCACTAAAGTGTCCATCACAAGGGAAAAGTGAACCCATGATTATATCTGGAGGGAACCATTTCGTTCAATGATGCGGATGCCGAAGGCATCATACAACCGCATAACGGCGCACTGGAAATATATGTACTTATAAATAAATCTCGAGTTAAACGTGTGTTGATTGACCAAGGTAGTCAACCAACATCATTAGATCGAAGGTCGTGGAGCAGTTGGGTTTACAAGACCAAATAGTGCCGGTAGTCGGGGTGTTGAATGGATTTAACATGGCATGTGAAACTACCAAAGAAGAAATAAATTTGCCAGTGAATACCGCCGGGATGATTCAGGATACCAAATTCTACGTGATCGAAGGGGACATGAGGTATAACACCTTATTCGGAAGGTCTTGGATTCACAACATGAGGGAAGTACCCTCGACATTACACCAGGCACTGAAATTCCCCACACTATGAGGAATAAAGATGGTATAGGGGGAACAACCGGCCACAAAAGAAATATTCACAGTTGACGAGGTGATCCCGATGCCCGTGCTCTCGACATCAACGAACATAGAGTTGGTTAGGAAGGAAGAAACTAAATAGAAATCACCGATACCGGCCCTGACCAAACCGGAGGAGCAAGGAGCAGGGAGAAGGGAGCAGGCGAGGATGTTGATTACGAAATCCCTAGGTCGTTCATTGCCCCCGATGATTCCGATGTCACCAATCAATGACCGAGGAGCTGGAGCAAGTCATATTGATCGAACACTTACCCGATTGGAAGGTATACCTGAGCACGGGGTTAACTCCCGAGCTCAGGAAAAAACTCATTGAATTCCTTATTGCTAACATAGATTGTTTCGCTTGGTCCCATCTTGATATGATAGGGATCCCGACGGAGATAGCCACTCATAAGTTGAGTTTGGACCCGAAGTTCTACCCAGATAAGCAGAAGATAAGGCCTCAGTCCGAAGTCAAGATTGAATTCATCAAAGATGAGGTATCTAAACTCCTTAAAATAGATTCCATTTGGGAATTTAAATACCAGGACTGGTTAGCTAACGTAGTGGTAGTACCTAAAAAGGGGAATAAAATAAGAATAGATTACAAAGACTATAACAAGGTATGCCCTAAGGACTCTTTTACTTTGCCTAACATCACTCACATGATCGATGCGCCGACGGGCACGAGATACTCAGCTTTCTCGATGACTATTTTGGGTACAACCAAATTTGGATGGACCCGGACGATCAAGAAAAGACTTCTTTTATCATTAAATTTGGAACCTATTGTGTTGTAATGCCATTTGGGTTAAAAAACGCCAGAGCTACTTATCAACGCCTAGTAAATCGGATGTTCGAAGAACAAATAGGAAAAATCAATGGAGGTTTATATTGACGACATGTTAGTCAAGTTGTTGCGAGTAGAGGACCATTGAAACATTTGCAGGAAACCTTCGGTATATTAAAGAGGTACAATATGAAGCTGATCCTAGAAAAATGTGCATTCAGGTCGGATCCAGAAAATTCCTCGGGTTAATGGTGTCCAACCGAGGGATCAGATCAATCTCGATAAAATCAAAGCTATAGAAGACATCACCGTGATGGACAGTGTCAAGGCCGTTCAGAGGCTAACCCAGTGTATAGCCGCCCAGGGCCGGTTCATATCGAGATCCTCAGACAAAAGCCATCAATTCTTCTCACCATTGAAGAAGAATAATATTTTTTCTTGGACCTCAGATGATAACAAGCTTTGGAAGAACTTAAACAGTATCTTTTGAGTCCATCCCTGCTCCATACTCCGAAGGCGGACGAGGAATTGTACCTTTACTTAGCGGTATCCGAGGTGGAGGTAAGTGGAGTCTTAGTCCGGGAAGAGGAAGGTACACAATTTCCTATTTACTATGTCAGTAAAACTCTAGGCGAGGCCGAAACAGGTATCCTCACTTGGAAATATTGGCGCTCGTTTTTCTAAGCGCCTCTAGAAAGTTAAAACCATACTTTTAATGCCACCCCAAATATTCGTGACCTCTTAACCACTGAGGAACATCATGCACAAGCCCGAGCTCTCGGGATGGTTGGCCAAATGGGCAGTCGAAATTAACGGGTACAATATTGAGTATCGGCCCTGAACCGCTGTCAAATCATAAGTTTTGGCAAACTTCATAGATGACTTTACGCTGAAAAGGAACTATTGTTAACCTCGGGGATTACCTTAGGAGTTTGGACCCTCTTTAGAGACAGTGCTTCGAATGCAAACGGGTTCGGGGCTCGGCATTATGTTGTAACCACCTACGAGTACTATAGTTAGCCAATCTTTTAGAACTATGAAATTGACTAACAACGAGGCCGAGTATGAGGCGATGATTGCAGGTCTCAAATTGGCTAAAAGCCTTGGGGCCGATGTGATCGAAGCTAATTGTGATTTCCTACTTATGGTAAGTAAATTAAATGGGACGTTCGAAGTAAAAGAGGAACGGATGCGAAGGTACTTAGACAAGTTGCAGGTAACACTGCATCAATTCAAGGAATGGACCCTGTAATATGTGCCCCAAGATCAAAATAGTGAGGCCGATTCCATGGCTAACTTGGGATCATCGGGTGATGACGACGAATTCGGTTTGGGAGCAGTCGTATATCTCATGAATTCGATGGTGGAAGAAGGTCATGCCGAAGTCAACTCGACAAGTTTAACTTGGGATTAGAGGAACAAATACATAGATTATTTGAAGACTGGGAAGTTTCCCTTGGATCCTAAAGAATTGAGAGCTCTGCGCACAAAGGCGACCAAGTTTAGCCTGTCTGAAGGGACTCTGTTCAGAAGAACATTTGACGGCATGCTCGCCATATGCTTGGGACTGAGAGATACCAAATATATCTTAAGAGAAGTTCATGAAGGAACTTGCAGAAACCATTTGGGGGCAGAATCTTTGGTTCGGAAATTATTCAGAGCTGGATATTACTGGATCGACATGGATAAAGATGAAAAGGACTTTGTACGACGATGCCACAGCTATCAAATACATGAACTAATGATGCATCAACCAGGAGAGCTACTCCATTCGGTCTTTTTCCCATGGTCGTTCATGAAATGGGGAATGGACATTGTTGGTCCCCTACCATGGGCATCTGGTAAGGCTCAGTTCATACTGTTTATGACTGATTATTTTTCTAAATGGATCGACGCTCAAGCATTCGAGAAAGTCCAGGAAAAGGAAGTCATTGAATTCATCTGGGATCACATAATATACCGATTCGGAATACCGTCCGAGATCGTGTGTGATAATGGGAAGCAATTCATCAGCAACAAAGTAAACAAACTTTTTGAAGATCGCAAGATTAAAAAGATCTTTTCAACACCCTATCACCCAAGTGGAATGGACAAGCTAAATCAAAGAACAAGTCCATACTTCAAAACCAAAAAAAATAGGTTGACCGGTGCAAAAGGAAAGTGGAAAGAAATCTTGCCCGAAGTCCTATGGGTGTATCGCACGACCTCAAAGTCCAGTACCGGGGCCACCCCATTTTTATTGGTTTATGGTGCCGAAGCTTTAATACCGGTCAAAGTGGGAGAACTGAGCCTCAGGTTCCGATATGCGACTAAAGAATCAAACGGTGAGGCCATGAGCACGAGCTCGGAACTATTAGATGAAAGACGTGTTGCCGCCCTAGTCCGGTTGGCCGCCCAGAAACAACGGATAAAAAGATATTACAATGGAATAGCCAACCTCCGACACTTCAAGATCGGGGACTTGGTGTTAAGGAAAGTGTCACTACACACCCGTAACCTGAGCGAGGGGAAGCTAGGACCGAATTAAGAAGGACCATATCGAGTCATCGGAATTATCGACAAAGGCTCGTACAAACTCGAAGCAGGAAATGGTGCACAGCTACTGAACAATGGGAAAATGATGCACTTAAAAGCGGTACTACTGCTAAGGTACAATCTCATTTACTATTTTATAATATTATGAATCAGACTAACACTTTCAGGTAACGACCAAAGGAGAATGTGACTATTAGGTCTGAAAGCACGCGTTGTACTCTTTTTCCCTTGAACCGTTTTTCTCCCAAACGGGCTTTTCGGAAAGGTTTTCAATGAGGCAACAATTAATAATGCTAACTTAGAGTCGAAGTCCGGTCTTAAACCGGAGTCAATGGGTGCATCAACAGTATCCGAGCCCTCTCAAGATCGACCTCGAATACTAGGGGACATCACCCTCGGATTAAGGTTCTTGGCAAGGAAAGAAGGAAACTTTGTACTTGGATAACTTAGGCTCGGTGGTTAGGATTTATTGTAAGGGCCAAACAGTCAAGTGAACCGTGCCCATATAGGCCACCTTAGCTGTGATACAAGCTTTTACACATTTTCGATCATGTACTTTACACACATAAATGAGAGAAAGTTTCCACCTTGCTATTACGCATTTTTGCCTCTTAAAACATAGACCCTACCCCTATTCAGGGACTATCGAGGCTAAGGGATACCCCTATTTGGGGACTACCTAGTCTAAGGGCTACTCTTATTCGGGGACGATCGAGCCCGAGGGCTACCCCTACTCGGGGACTGTCGCCCGAAAAAAGTTCGAGCAACTCGGGCTACCAAATCCCGAAGGCAAAAAACCTATTAGGTAGAGCTTAAACACAAAAGGCTACCGTCACCCTAAAAAATAACTTATAGACATCTGAAGCTCGTAATCAGAACATAAGGCCTTCTTAAAAATTTAAAACCTGCTAAAAGGTTACCCTCGACAAAAGCATCGTCTAAAAATCACTTAAGCATATTGGGAAAACTTCTGGTCACACCGAGTTTTTGAAGCCTCGAGCAAATAAAGTTGCATCGAAGTCAGGATCTGTTTGGACCTCTGAAAAATAAACGACTTATCGCTATATTTGATTCAATTCTAAGGCATTAGAAATATTTGCAAAAAAAAGAGAAGAAAAACTAGTTAAAGCCTAGCTCCGGATTGTTCTGTACATGTATTTTCCTATCAAAGTGGTGCCTTCTCCCTAAAAAATATATTAGATCTCCTCCAAATTAGGTTTAGACTTCTCTTTATACGAGTTGGGGGCGTTTAGGGCTGAAATAATCTTGTCTTTGATAAAATAGGAGAGACCCGTCACCCACCGCCAAGGCTAGCATGGGGCGCTAGACCTGGTGCTGGAAATTTTTTTCATATGTAAAATGCGCCACAGGTAGCCCCACGTTACCCTGGGCGCTACACTGTACGAATTTCTTCTTGTGTTCTCTTTTTGCTTCGATTCATGCACTTTCGTTTCACAGTGCCTCCGAAAGACTCCTACACATGAAAATACCACGAACTATCATAAATTATTACATTACACATCTGAAATCTACAAAACATGAGAAAAATGCGAGGCAATATGCATATAAATATACAAACTTTAAGTCGAATATCAATAAAGCACCAAAATTCTCATTTATTTCAATCTTCCTTTGTTTGCTTTTTTTTAAGACTTGCTCTCATTTAAGTTAATCACTTGATTGTAATTATTAATACACTTAATACTTATTCTATTACAATTTCTCAACATACGTTACTCTTTCTAAGGGTCGGCTTAACCCCAAGGTGACTGAAGCATTCGCTTTAGGCCTCAGAAAATTAGAGGCCCTCAAATATTGCTCCTATTAGTTAATCATATAGTCTTATATTTTATGTTGTCTTTATGAATTTGGTTACAACAATTATGAATGAAACTAGTAGTAATTACTTTTGCAGTTACTTGCTTCTTCTTTTTTAACTCCAACTTGAATCATCTATATGACTTTATTCACAATTCCAGTTTTCTATGATTTTTTTCTTCAAGTCTCTTTCCACACGCTTCAAGCTAATTAACTAGATCGTGAAATTTTCTAGATTGGAATGTTGACTTTTTAGTGTCCGTATAAGCACAAAGTGGAACATTATTATTACTTTGGAAGACAAGGATATGTTGGTGAGCTGAAAGTAATCTGAAAGAATATATTCAAATTAAAAAATAATAAAGTTCAGCTAAGATTAACAACATATAACAAAGATCAAATGAATTAGTGAC
Source organism: Nicotiana knightiana (assembly GCA_005239525.1). Taxonomy (NCBI): domain Eukaryota; kingdom Viridiplantae; phylum Streptophyta; class Magnoliopsida; order Solanales; family Solanaceae; genus Nicotiana; species Nicotiana knightiana. The sequence goes on from ML403319.1 coordinate 8,138, forward strand.
ATTATCAATGAAAAAGAAATACGGTATGAAATTGATTACAAAAAAATAACTAATACTTATTATCACAAAAAAAATCAAATAAAAGTATATAAAATATTTATCAAGTTTAGGGCCTCCTATTAAGACTTGGCTTTAGGCCTTGAATATTATTGAGTCGCCCTTACTTTCTATTCATATCGGTCAATGTAAGGTACTACTTGTATTGGTTACTATAAGTACTAAAGAAAATTTTCTCCATTTCATCACTTTCTTCTTCATTAATCATTCCTTTATTTTTCTTTCGAAACTCTCTATATGGAAAGTTTATCCACTTTTTTGACTTTTTTCCATTGTTGGTATATTTACCACAATTATAATTTTGTAATGATCCGGCCAGGTGTTTTGAGAATTTAAGTCCCGTTCGGCGGCATAAGGTCTTGAGAAGCTTCGTACTATGTGTTATGACTTGTGAGCTCAGTTACCGGATGATTCGGAGTCAAATTGGAAGAATAGTTCTAGTTTTAGAAGCTTAAGCGGTAATAGTTGACCGAAATTTGACTTTTGTGTAAACAGATTCAGAATGGGTTTTGGATGATTTCAATAGCTTTGTATGGTGATTTTGGACTTAGACGTGCATCCGGAATTGGATTTGGAGGTCCGTAGGGTAATTTGGAGAATTTCGGCGGAAGTTGGAAAAGTTGAAGTTTGGAAGGTGGAGAGGTTTGACCAATAGTTGACTTTGGTGATATTGGGGTCGATATTCGATTTCGAGAGTTGTAACATCTCTGTTATGTAATTTGACTTGTCTGCAAAATTTGATGTCATTCCGGGTTGATTTGATATGTTTCGACGCGAGTTTTAAAGTTGGAAGATTTGAAAGTTCATAAGTTTGATTCTTGGCACGATTTGTATTTTCGGCGTTGTTTGATGTGATTTGAGATCTCTAGCGAGTCCGTGTTAGGATATAGAACTTGTTTGTATGTTTAGACGGGATCCCGGGGGGCTTCTGGTGTGTTTTGGATGGGCTACAATCCAATTCCTTCTCTTTTTGGATTGCTAGTTTCTGGTGTCTGATGTTCTTCTTCGGGATCGCGAAGTGCCTTTCACGTTCGCGTAGTGTTCTGCTGACCCGCCTCATTTTCCTTCTTCGCGTTCGCGTAGTATGCCTCGCGATCACGTAGCCTTGCACATCCCCTTCTTCGCGTTCGCATCCTCCTTTCCGTGTTCGCGTAGTAGAAACCAGGCCCTAGGCACTAGTGGTCATTTACACTTCGTGTTCGCGTGTTCCCCTACGCGTTCGCGTAGGTTCCTGTCCCCTGTTCTTCGCGTTCGCGAAGGGTTTTCTTGGCAGCCTTATTTTTCTTCTTCGCGAACGCGATCCTTCCTCTGCTTTCGCGATGCATAATCATCTGGGCAGAATATAAGATCTTCAAATTGAGGGTTAGACCATTTTTATCATATCTTGACTTGTAGAGCTCGATTTTGAGCGATTCTTTGTGGTGTTTTCAAACATATCGATTGGGTAAGTGTTCTTCACCTAGAATTTATTATATTCCATGATTTTATCTTTATTTATATCATTTAATATATGTTTTAAGTTGAGGAAAATGGAGGTTTTTGAAGAAAATCTTTAAAATAAAAAATCATGATTTTATGGACGAATTGGTATCGAAAATTGATAATTTTAGTATGGTTGAATGCGTATCGGAATGGATGTTCAGGTTTTGTAAAATTTATCGGGTTCCGAGGTGCGGGACCGGGGGTCGATTTTTAGATTTTGATAAAGATTGAGACTTATGATCCAGAATAGTTTCTTATGAGTTTTATTTGTGCTTTGAAGTTATTTTGGTTAGATTTGAGCCGTCTGGAGGTTATTTCACCCGAGAAGTTCATTTTAGAGTATCAGTCTGTCTTCTTTGAGGTAAGTATCTTGCCTAACCTCATGTGGGGGAACTACTCCTTAGGATTTGAGTCTTCTATGCTAATTGTAGTCCGTGTACGCGAGGTGACGAGTACGTGTTCAGACTTATTTGTGGAAAATTGGCCGCTTAAGGTTCTTAGGTCCTTGTATTTACTGAATATGCAGTTGTTTTGTTGTGAATATGTTTCTTAATGACTAGCTTCACCTCTACCTGTTTTAATTAGAATTAATTGCTTCATGATCCACTCTTGTTGCTTATTTGATTTATCCATGCCTTAACTGAAATTGTTATCTCTTCTATTGCCTTGTTATCCTTTCCTAACTGCGTATCTTTATTTGGAGTATAATTATCTCTTCTTTAATTTTTCACCCTTAATTGAGGCTATGATTATCTTTCTTCTGCTTATCTTTTTTGAACATGTTGTATCTCTTTCCTAATTGCCCAATCTTAAAAGAAGTTAGATATCCTATAATTTTGTTGTCTTGTCCTTATTCGGAATTATTCTACTTGTGTTAGATCCCTCGTTGTCGAACTGTATATGGTGGCCCGTTGTTACATAGTACTTCCTTTCTTATTTAGCTGTTCTTATTATGACTAGCATTCTCTATTGTGGATACTCCTTGTGAATTAGTTCCTCTGTTTCTTTGAGTTCTGGAATTTCTGAGTTGACTTATTTGTCGTACCCTTGTGTTATTTTCATTCTTGCTGTTGTACTTGTTGAGGTGATGCACGAGGTTTCTGCAGTATGGTTTTTGTTATTTTTATGCACGAGGTTTATTCCGTGCGGTTGTGGTTATGGGGTTGCACGAGGTTTCTGCCGTGCTATTATTACTATTGATATTTGCACATGCGGTGTGACAAGGAGTGATATATATATATATGTGGGGGGGGTGCACATGTGGCGAGACAAGGTGGGAACACTATTATGCACGTGTGGCGAGACAAGGCGTGCATTTACTTTACTATTGCGCACATGGCGAGATAAGGTGGGCTATGTCAGGGATTGATTTATGATAAATTGTGATGGCCTGGGGGAATTCTTGTTGTTGATATTTGTGTAATGGTACGCTTACCTGTGTGAGCTTTATCTTGTGGAAAGTTGTGAGAAAACATTCTACATGCTGTCCATTTCTTTTCCTATACGTACTAACTGGCATGAACTATGTTAGGACACTTGCACAAGCATACACGTAGTTAAGCCCTCTTATCGGTTAAGAGATTTTCTTGATATTGTTGAGTATATATGCACACCATTGTTTACTTGCCTTCTATGTAAGAATGGCTCTATTTGGCACGTGAGTCGTCAATGCAGTTATGAAGTGTAATGAGGGAACATGATGCCAAGTGTTAGGGTTCAGGTATTGGGACCCGTGAGTTATGAATAGTCCGAGGTTCGGTACCTCGTGGAGTTTATTGACTAGATCCTAATGTGAAAACGGTCGTTTTTGTTGAGTTGTTACTTGTCCTTTCTTTATCTGTGATTATTGGATTTAGGCTGGGTTTCCGTTCATCCTTTTATGTCATTATTATGGTGTTCCGCTGATAGTGTTGTTTTCCTTCCTTATTGCAATTACCATATTATTTTCCACTTCACGTAGTCTTTATGTAGATATCATGCTCTGTTATTCCTATACTTCTACTTGTTCAGGTTATTTAGTCCACTAGGTGTCTTGACTATTCCTCGTCACTACTCCACTGAGGTTAGTCTTGATACTTGCTGGGTACCACCGTGGTGTACTCATACTACACTTCTGCACATATTTGTGCAAATTCAAGTATTTCGTAGTCTGTGGATTCATTCGCTTGCTGTGCAGACGGTTGCAGTGGAAACTCAAGATAAAACTGTTGCTGCATTCACAGGCTTCGGAGTCACCTTCCTATTTTGTATTCACATTGTTTTACCTATTTCCAAACAGTTGTATTTAGAAATTTATAGAAAACTCTGTTAAGCTTATGACTTGTACTACCGATTTTGGGAATTGTAAATTTTATAGAGAAACTCCATTTGAAAATTGTTAGATGTTATTTAATTATTGTTGTGATTCAGTAACTGTTAGGCTTACCTAGTCCCTAAGACTAGGTTCCGTCATGATACCCAACAGAGGAAAAATTGGGTTGTGACAAGTTTCATACATAATCTTGTGGCATAATATTCAGTAGTTAGGATGTGCGGATGAGAATAGCGTATGTCGTTATTTGTAGGCAATTTGTATTTGGCGATTTAACTTATACCTTCATAAGTATGCTATTATCAAAGATTGTAATGACTCGACCGATCGTCTTGAACTCTAGCATGTCGTCCGACGGCTTGAGATCTTGAGTAGCTTCATATTATGTATTATGAGTTGTGCGTGTAATCAGTTTTGATTTTCGAGAAGTTCGGAGTCGATTTGGAAGAATAATTCTCAATTCGTAAGCTTTAAGTTGGAAGAGTTGACTAATATTTGACTTTTGAGTAACCGACCACGGAATCGGGGTTTGAAGATTCCTAAATGTTCGTAAGCTGATTTCGGACTAAGGCATATGTCCGGGTTGAGTATCAGATGGTCCATGAGTGATTCAATGCTTATTGTTGGAAGTTCACATTTTGAGATTTTTGAATTTGCTAAGTTTGACTTGGAGTGGACTCTGTTGTTATGGGACTCCGAGCAGTGTTCTGAGACCTTGTACATGTTCATTTAGTTGATTGAAACTTGTGTGTGAAGTTTGGTCGTGATCCGGAATGCCTAAGTGTGATTCAGACTTTGGCGAAGCTTGAAGGTTTGAAAGTTAAGAGAATGATTTTGATCGTCGATTATTGCTTTTGATGTTATTCGTAGCGTTTTGAGCCTTTGAATAAGTTTGGATACGATATTGAGACTGGTTTATACGATTGGATAGGGTCTTAGGGGCCTCGAGTGCGTTTCAGACCAAATCATAGTGTTTTGCTACTACGGTTGTTGGTTTTGGTTTTGTCCTTCGCGAACGAGGTGGGAAGCACGCGTTCGCGATGAAGGATTTGAGCAGGAGGTCGTTTATGCTTTGCATTCGCGATTAATGAGTCGCATTCACATAGGCTTGAGCAGTGGTGTTCTGCGTTCGCGATAGGAAGGTCGCGTTCACGTAAGGCTGGCCAGGAAAGGCATCGCGTTCACGGGCCTAGTCTCATGATCGCGAAGAGTATTTTGGAAGAATATGATTCGTGCTTTGTGAATGCAAGACACATGTCGTGTTCGTGAAGGGTAATTCCTAGGCAGACCTTATAAGTGGGAGTTTCGGGATTTCTTGTCATTTTTCATTTGGGATCAATTGGAGCCGATTTTGGAGCAATGTTGAAGGGCTATTCCACCTACCTATTAAAGGTAAGTAATTCTAACCCACTTCTAATCATATTTCATGAATATGTATGAATTTAGACTTGTAAATTGATGATTTGAGGTGGAAAATGTGGGATCATTGAAAGATGACCTACAATAGTATTTTTGGAGTTTGACTACGAAATGGACATGGAATTGGGAGTAAATCATATTTAGAGTTCGAGGTGCTATGGGTAATATTTCTCTTCGAGAATTTTTGGAATCCGGACATGTGGGTCCGGAGTTGACTGTGTTGACTTTTCGTGTAGAGTTGGAATTATTTTTAATTGTTAAATTACGAGTCACTGAGTATATTTTAGTTGGTTTGCACGTTCATTCACCAATTTCGGATCATTTGGCATTGGTTTGAGGTATTAGAGAGGCGTTGGAGCCGGTTATCGAATTTCGGAGCAAGGTAAATCTTCTATCTAATCTTGTAAGAGGAAATTTACCCCATAAATACTATAATTATTATGTGCTACGTGTTATGAGAGCTACAAACGTATGAGGTGCCGAGTGTATGCTAGATTTTTTATTATGTCCGGGTAGAGGTAGACTTATATCATGTTTTAATTGTACTACTTGAGTTATCCATGTTTGTTTAAATGCTTTAATTCTTGTTCTTGCCTGAGACTAGATTTGTGTAGAGTATCAGACTTTACTATTCTAGATACTTGCGCTATTTGATTAGCCGCGAAAATTATACTTTTCTTACTAGGCCTCACGAGTCATGAGCAAGCCCAGTAGTCTTGCGGATCGATACGGGGACGTTTGTACTTATCTTCGAGAGGCTACAGGGCTGTTAGGAGAACTTCCCTTTCTTAATTCCTTACCGTGTGATTTAATTTATTTTTTAATATTTTTTTAAAATGTCCGATTGAGACGGTCGAAAACGATTACAACAACAAATCCAGTGTAATCCCATAAAGTGGGCTCTGGGAGGGGTAAAGTATACGCAGACCTTACACCTACCTTGTGAAGGAAGAGAGACTGTTTTCGATAGACCCCTGGCTCAAGGTAAAAGTAAAAAAAGCAAACACAACAAATAGTAAAAACAACAAGATAAGATGATACGGTCAAAAACTATTATTTAAATATTTCTGATTGATTCGGCTGCTAATAAAGTCAAAAGAGTCAAACGATAAAAAAATTTGAATTTTTTACACCGACGAATTCGATTGGGAACATTTTTTCCGGGTTTTTGCATCAAATATTGCGACCACTATTGTCGGAAACGTGGTCAAAATTATTTAAATAAAATATAATTATTATTTTAATAATATTCCGACGGTTTCGGTAAAAAATGTCCGGCAACTTTTTTCGATCGGAAATTTCGATAGAAAATTATCGATTTTCTAGTAGTGTGATGATTGCAGGTTCCAATTATTGAAGGTGAATAACCCAATCTTGAAGCACGGGTTTAAGAGTAGTTAATAGAGTAGTTAGCCAATTAACTAAGAATGGATGTAATTTAGATATTTTTGGAAGTCTTTTATTCTACTCTTCTCCCCTGGCTTTGTATTTACTGCGTTTGAAAGGTATAGTTTAGGTACTATATTACCTAGACTAATTCATGTTGTAAGGACTTCTAATATGTGTTTTGTTTTATATAAAAGTCTTGTATTACAAAAAAAAAGGTGAACTCGAAATCCATGACCAATAAAACCAAGAACCGCATTTTATACAACCATTATTTGAGCATTTCTGTTTGAAACTTCAAGACAAAGATGTCATCCTTCTTTATTTTCCATATTGAAAGCTAGTAAAGTCTAGAAAAACAAATTAAAAGCGAAAACTCAACGCTGGATTTCATCTCTAACTCTTCAGCAATATAATTTCAATACAAAAACCTTTTCCTATTGTAAGATTACAACCACTATCTTACTTTTTCAATATATTTTCCTAGTTGCTAGTCAAGAAATGAGCCCCTTCCCTCAACAAAGTTATTTATCCGTAAAACGACACAATTGAATTTACGTTTTTTATAGACAAGCGAACTGATTTGATCCAAAATAATAAATAAATTAAATTAGAAATAACATTTAACGTTAAATTCCAAGGAAATAACAGGCTTGACTTGGAATGCTTTCGTGGATAGGAGTAAGAAAAATATCAGGCAGAAAGTAAAATTGTATTATTTAGCTTGAGAACAAAGTGTAGCATAAGTTTTGCCAGAGATTTCTCATGTCTATAATGGTTGGTGAAGCCACTATTTATAGCTATACCTAGGAAACAAGATCCTAGGATCAAGCCCCTCTTAAATGACAACAAAGGTGGCCATTGATGAATGTGTAATGACAGGCCATAAAAGCCAAAATTCTCTGCAACGGCTGCCTATTTAATACTAGGGAATATTCTTTATTAAATGTCATCCGGTGATAAACATTCAACCTGCTCCCTTGACTTTACTCCCTTCGGGGTTTAAGGTTTACCCAATACCAACTGCGACCATTGTCCCCGACTTTAGTTCTTACTCAATTCATCTTCTGTCTGTCTTCGATTCCATATGCCATGTTATTATTTGGTCATTTAATATTAACCTATTTTGCCCTATATAGATAGTCCCCATATTTTTCGGTTGCACATCTATATGTCATCAGGAAATTGGTGAAGATTCCTTTCTTAGAGGAAAATTTTCTAAAACCTCTGAGCAGTCTCTGATGCTTGATAAGACGCACGTCTCCTCGCATTTAATACCCCGAACACGTGTTGCTCCATGATTCAATAAATTTTTCGCCGGTTCTCGAGGTAATTATGACTATGATTTTAGCCGTCTTTACTTTTACTTATACGCATCATTCCACTTATTTCACTTCCAAACCCCTATAAGTTTATTATCTCACTTGCCCATAACTCTCTTCTACTTTTAACTCTTTCTGACTTTCTTTGCTCTTAACCCGTATACTCTTCATTGTCATGGCTTCTTTTACTAAATCCTTCAAGAACTCAGGTCTTGTCTTTGGTGGAGGCCCAAAGAGAAGCAAAGATAAAGAGGTGGAGGTCGATGCTGATCCCCCCATGGTAAGCACCATCATTCCTAAACACCTGAGTACCGCCTACGACTTTCAAGAGAAGTTCCTTACTGCAAACCCTCGAACTTGGGCTGTTGGTAGGTATCCTTCTTTCATTCGCCCTTCCAATATTCCTATTGTATAGGAGGATAGTAATTGCCATGACCTAGATATCACCGCTTCTGACCTGGTAGAGGGGTCACCTTCACCAAGAAGGCTTTTACGTACGTTTATATGTACCCCTTCACTTTGGGCATGCTTCATTGAGAGGGAGACTTGACCCCGTGATCTTGGAGTTACGCCACCTGTACCAGGTCTTCTTGGCGCAAGTAGGCCACTCTATGTGTCTAACGGTGGCGTGTCTGTGCCGGCTGTGCTTGGAGACAGGGGAGATCCTAACCTTAGCACATGTGATGAATCTTTACTCCCCCAAAATTTTCCATGAGGGGACTGATAAATTTTAGCAAGCGTGTACACCATGCTTTGCTTACCAGCATGGATGACGAAATGACCATAGGTAGATGGAGCGATTTGTCATCATTGCTACCAGGGATATCATCTCGGCCACAAATCTATCTTTTTCAAAATCATAGTGTTACGTCCTGAACCTGGGAGGGGGGGGGGGNTATCCTTGCGTACCATCTTGCGACTAAGGGACTCTAAACATATAATGTCATACTTTGGCCATGGCTACATTGCAAGACAATTTGTGAAGCAAAATATAAAACTTAACGGAAGCTAACGCTGAATAAACATTAATATAAAGCTGGGCCGACAAGGCCGTCATAACTACTATAGCTGACAAACCAAAAAAATATACATACAAGGCCTACAAGCCCAACGTACTGCAGTAACTGACAGGATATGTCTACAAGCCTCTACTGATGGATGTATTGTATCGGAACAGGGCCCCGACCTACCCATAACCTATATACATATATACACAAGATGTACACAAAACTCTAGACCCGACAACTCCGAAGGACGTGGAGCTTACCGATAAAGCTGAACTCGGGCAACACCTACTGATGAGGTCTATCTGTCTGTCTGTCTGAACCTGCACGTATGAAATGCAGCCTCCCTCGAAAAAGGGACGTCAGAACAAAGTAACGTACCAAGTATGCAAGACAATAAAATAATTGAAAGCTGAAACTGAACTAATAATATAATAACTAAAAGTAACTGGGAGTCAAAGATGATCTGGAGATATACTTACCTGTTGATACTGACTCAACTCTCTCAATATAGTAAATAAAATAGATGTCCGGCCCTATAAGGCTCAGAACGTGTAACTGCTCTGCCGTAGTAGGCTGGCTCATAGGCGCTCGGCCATTCTAGGCTCTGTATCTCGGCCATGCTGGTCCCGCTCATAGGCGCTCAGCCACAGTAAGCTCGGTATATAACTTACCATCTGATCAGAAGTTTCCCGATAGGGGACTACCCACCGATTATAGCTCGATGGTGGGGAAAATACTGTAATACTGTATATATATAGACACTCCACTCTCTTGACTGGAAGAAGACAGTACTCAAGGGAATATGAAGTCCCAATAAGGGAAAATACTATAACTTAGGAGACTAGGATAATGTGTATAAATTCGGGAGTATGAACTTCTTTTTATGCCTCGTCATCAAACGCATATAGTTACGAGATCATGCCAAAATGAAGGAAGGGCTTAACCTTAACATACCTGAGCCGATTCTCTTGACAATCACTCTAACACACGTTCCAAATCACAAGTTTTTATGATTCGCCATGCAACCCTTTCATGCAAAGCTGCAACACTTTGCAGCTAACGTTTTTGAAGTCAAAGTTGGTTTGATGATTGTTGCATCTTCACTTGCATTCTTGGACATGGGTGGATCTGGTTTTGATTACAAGATTCCTTCTAACTTTGACTTGGAAGAATCATTAATATTGCTGGAGTCCTTTTGATGCATAAATTTACGCATCAAACTTCCATCACTGGGAAATGTATTTATTCACAATAGTTGGTTCAACAACGATGAGCCCAATATCCATGCTTGATTTATTTTGTGCCACCACCTCCTTAGGCATAGATTAGTTGGCAATTTGCTGCCACACTTTAATACCCCCACGTGGACAGTTGTCCCCCCCTCCCCCCCAATAATTATCCAAATCTTACTTAAATAATTATCCACAACTTCTAATTAATTTATTAACTTCCCAGTCAAATAAATAATTAATCAATTATCCACGTAATTAAGAATTATCTCAAATTACTTAAAATACCATCCACTTTTAACACATTTTATACACCTTACTATCATGGTCATGTGGTACCTTGTATGGCGCTAGTCCATAAATACGGGTATTATAGCTTGAACCGTATTTTATCCTAAATTATCAAGCTTCAACGAAACTCATTTTCTTCGATTTGCTTACCCTCTCACCTTCAAGAATTTACTTATTACTTGTTTGAAATAGCATAATACTTATAATCCCAAAATAATATCATTCCCGAACTACGTCGATTAACTTACGATGAAACTTTAACATACGAAAATGCGGAATGTAACATCTCACTTCCGAGCTTTCATCAATTTACTTATGGCGTACTTTCAATTACGAAAACATGAGGTGTAACATCATTCCCCCCCCCCTTTGGAACATTCGTCCTCGAATGTTGACTGACGCACTTATCACTTTCATAACCCATAGCTCTTGCGAATACTTTAGTACTCTCCTTGCTATTTTAGGTAACTGTTCTGTGAATAAATCCAAAGGCCACGACATTACCCCCTAGGCCTCTTTCCCACACCATGACTTGTGGTAGGAATTCTTCCAATCTCGTAACTGTTGCTACCTTCTATCAAGCAGTCCATATGACTTTTTCCTTGTATGTGCGCCTATGCAACTCTTCCCTCCAGCTTTTAGTCAATCTCTAGGCCTCACTTTGTGAACATATACAAAATTATTTCAAGATGTCCCTCTGGGCGTCTATGGATTTACTTCATCCACGTAGGTCATACTATACCATAACTCTTACTTCAGTTTATTGTTACTGAGGTCAACTACCAAACTCCAGGTTAATCTTGTTGCTTATCCTATATGCATAAATCTAAGTCCTTTAATTTTTCTTCATTACTGTTCATCTTAAGAATGATGGTCTAATCTCATCTCATACTTTGTATTCTTATCTGTTCATTGTTGATTCACCCTAATACCGATAACTTGACCTCTTATGCAACACTTCTGCTAGGGCTCACGTTTCATCGATGAACATCTGAAATGATTAGACTGATCCACCTAGGGGCGACACCATGCTTCCATAACCGTATTTCATAGCATTCCAACGTGATTCATCCTATGGGGGTTATTCTAATGTGATTCATCCATTGATCTCAAGTGCGTTCATAACATAACTAACTCTGGATCATTGATCGAATAATTCCTTTCATTCCTTCTCAGCTTTCTTTAAATGTAAGCAATTACTTTTCCTGGTAATTATGCCCCCTTGTTGCGTGCATACTTAGCTTATCTTAGTTCCCAGGCATGCCGGAATTTTCGTGCAACTCATATGATCTCGGATATTACTTTTGACATTACTTCTCGTTCATTAGCCACGGTAGGTGCCACTTTCTTATGGAGTGCATACAATGTTGTAGTGAGACTATTTTTACATGACCATTTCTTCTTCAAGTTACTATGCTTAGGTTGAAGCCTCATTCCTTATTTCCTTAGCTAGTCTTTCATTGTAGTACTTAGGGAGGACCCTCTGACTCTGGTAAAGCTACGAGCTTATTACATCGTATACTCGATGGAATTTTTGATGTCCTTTCCTCGCCTATAATTATCCGTAGTTACTTACCTCCACACCCTTATGCTTGTAGGATTGCTTCTGAACTGATATTTTGACTGCCTTCCCAATGGCACTCTCTTTTATTTTCGTAACAATCATATGGTACCTTTAACTACCCCACTTCTATCTGAATATTTCTCAAGGATTACAATATCATAACTGCGAGACTGAATTCACTATGTTGAGGTTCACTATGTTTATCTCACATGATCTACTGATTTGTCTGTATCCTATTGTCTATCCATAACTAGGCTCTTCCTGTATCAATTACTAACTACTTGTTGGCCCATTCCCGTATCGATATTCCGCGTAATCTTTCTTGGGTTATTTCATTTTTCTTAACTTACGTATCACACTGGCTCTTTATCTATCAATAACATCTCGGGCAAGAACCCATACTTCCTCTCCTTGACGTCGTGCTTGCATAGTGTTCTGAAATCGTAGCATCTCGGTAGGATTTGGATAAGTGCAATCTCATTCCTTTCTCATTTTTATCGCATTCTTCCTTTACCATTCCATAGCTACTAGAACCACTTAATTCTGACTTAATGCCACATCACTCCATATCCCCCCCTTTAGGGGAGTACTAAGGTTTATTGCTACGATTGTCTACGTATAGATGTTTTACCTCTTTGCCTTTGACTTCTTTTCACATCATCGATGACCTTTACTCACCTTGCGGTAATCCTTCTATACCAAGGATAACAAATTTCCTTACTCGCGAGGGTGACACTTAGTGTAACTGGCACATATAGTCCCTTAACCTTAACTTTTCTCACATTGCTTGCTTTAGGGAAGCGTCTTCCTAAACGACCTTTAAGGGTTATTTTTCTATCGTCTATTCTTTTATCGCCGGAACGCAATCTAAAATTTTCATGATGTCAACTATTATCAAATCACTCAGTCCCCAATTCTTGTTTAGTTTACCTTGTTCACTAGCCCATACTGCTTTCTATTACTTTGGTGTCTAACTTTTCCTTCTGGTAATCACGTTAGAGTCACAAACTTATTTCTCGAAATGAGGATATGACTTTATGGCCTATACTCTCTTGTTGTCTCCAGGCCTGTCACTTCTCATCTTTTCCTTCACTTGACTATAGACTCTGTAATACTGTCATTTTTTTTATCTACCGTTGTCATCCATGTATCACATCTTACTCATAATGCTTCATTAACTCTCTTCTTATTTACTGCTAATATTTCTGTCTATCACTTTATTTTGAAAACTTCAACAAGATATTCTTTTGCTTTCAGATCCCCTTACTCCATCCACTGGATCTTCGGGTTGCCTAACATTCTCTCTCCACTAGGGAAGGGAGCCATACTAAGATAATATTTATCCCTTCCAAGCTTCTAGTTCCTATCTTTTTAGTACTCATATCTAGCTGTATTATTTTATAGTGCACCATCTGGGTGTCTCACAAAAAGATCTATCATCACATTTTCAGTATCTTTCGGAAATGTCAACTAACGCAAACAATCCATCCATCATTTTGGGTTACTCTAACCCCAGCCGGATCCTGATATCCATCCTTCTCTTATACTACTTCTGTTAGCTTCCATAGGGAATAAATGAGATGGGTGTGGCCAATTATACATACCTCTATTACAATTGAAGGTAACTCAAAAACACTTATATTTCTCTACTTTAATTGTAAATAATCTTCATTAACTGGGTACCTCGTACCCTTCTTTACCTTGCTTCTTTTACTTGCTGAAACTTGTGTCTACCTTCCAATTATCATATTCCTTTTTAATGTAAGAGTGGATAGGCATTCTTGTCTTAGAGATCCTTATAAAGAAGCTTACACATCTTAGTATGCACATGATCTGCTGAATACCTCATATTTATCCATCATAAACATCATGCAAAAATTGAGTTCCTCTGACTCAACTCTTTCACAACTATATCTCTTACCAACCGTCTTTCTAGATAAAGGTATCGTTGTATTATGAATAAGATAGATTTTAGGAAATTGAGTTCTTACAACAGAGCTCTACCACATGATCTAGAGTAAGAAGAAAGAGTGACAGTCTTAAATGCCCTATAGCCTCCTGCTTATAAGTGTGGTGCATAACACACCCATAAACAAAACTCTACTAGACACGGCTTGTAGATTCCCCAGGACAGAACTGCTCTGATACCACTTTTGTCATGCCCCGAACCTGGTGGGGGGGGGGGGGGGGGAGGGGACGAGACCGGCACCTGATGCCTCACCTATCCTTGCAACTTGAGACCAAGGGACTATGAACATATAATGTCATACTTTGGCCATGGCCACATTATAAGACAATTTGCGAAGAAAAATATAAAACTGAATGAAAGCCAATGCTGACTAAACATTAATAAAAAGCTGGGCCGACAAGGCCATCATAGCTACTATAGCTGACAAACCAACAAAATATACATACAAGGTCTACAAGCCCAACATACTGCACTAACTAACAGGATATGTCTATAAGCCTCTACTGATGGATGTACTGTGATCGAAATAGGGCCCCGGCCTACCCATTACCTATATACATATATACACAAGATGTACACAAAAATCTAGACTCAGCAACTCCAAAGGACGTGGAGCTTACTGATAAAGCTAAACTCAGGCAACACCTACTGAGGAGGTCTACCCGTCTGTCTGTCTGAACCTGCACGCATGAAATGCCGCGTCCCCAGAAAAAGGGACGTCAATACAAAATAACGTACCGAGTATGCAAGGAAATAAAATAACTGAAAGCTGAAACTGAACTGACAATATAATAACTGAAAGTAACTGGGAGTCAATTTCACGACCCAATTATAACCTAGGTCGTGATGGCGCCTATCGTGATACAAGGCAAGCCTATTTCCCAAAACATTACTACCAATTTAATTATAAGAGTTTAATAAAAACATTTCCAATAATTTGAATTTCTCATAAACTAATCCAACTCTAAATATAATAAAGAGAATACGGAAACAAGTCCCAAACATCGGGGTGTCACTAAGTCACGAGCGTCTAAAACCATGAACTAAGATATATATAACTGTCTAATTGTCAATACAGTCCAAAGGAAGAAATAATAATAGGAGTAACAAGGTCCTGAGGACGTTAGGAGCTACCTTGCTGTCTCTAAAGATAGCCAGCCTGAACTCAATGATCGTCGCGCTCTAACTCACCTGGATCTGCACATGAAATGCAGGGTGTAATATGAGTACAACCGACTCAGTAGTAACAGAAATAACTAAGGAACTGAGTAGTAGTGACAAGCTAAGCAAAAAAATCCAATTACTTATTTCCACAATTAAGTACAAACAGGGGTAAGCAGGTAATTTTAATAAATCAACGAATGCTACAAAGAAATCAACAAGTAAATGCAGCAACAACGAAAGTAAATGAAACCTCACAGCAATGTCACTCCATCACTCAACACTCAACACTCAACACTCAGCGCTCAATACACACTCTCAATAGGTACTTGTGCTCATTGGGGTATACAGACTCCGGAGGGGATCCTACAGCCCAAGCGCTAATCTGTACGGACAACTCACGTGCCATAATATCAATATCTAGATCCGCACGGTCAACTCACTTGCTACACGGAAAATTCACAAGCTATGGTATCAATACCTGGATCTGCATGGACAACTCACTTGCAATAATAAAATATCTCACAACTGGCCCTCGGCCTCACTCAGTCATGTAACTCTCCAGCCTCACAATTCATAACAAATGAGGGAACACATCCCAAGTCAAATACATCATATCAGCAAAATAACAGAGACTGAGGTAAACATGTATAAGAATTTCTATGACTGAGTGCAAATGATGCGAGCATGAATAAAGCCTAAGCATGATCTCTAGCATGAAGGCAGTCAAGTTCAATAATCATCAAAATACGTAACACATATAATGTCCATTAGGCCTCGCAGCCTCATGGGACGGACCAGGTCTCAATCCCTCGAGGTGTACACCCACACGCCCATCATCTAGTGTGGGTATTACCTCCAAACAATCACACGATATAAATTCTCCAGGTTTATACCCTCAAAGCCAGAGTTAACACTGTTACTTACCTTAACAACGTAAAATCGTACTCCAGAATGTCCTCGTCCCTCGACTCGGTCTCCAAAATCTCCGAATCTAACCATAATCAGAACAATATTATCAACATATGCTAAAAAATAGAATTCCACAAGAAAAACTACATAAATAGGCCAAAACTCTGAAACCGGCCAAAACCCGGCCCCCGAGCTCACATCTCGAAACCAGTCAAAAATGGCAGAATCAGAATCCTCGTTCTCTCTCGAGTCTAACCATATAAAATTTGGCTCCGTTTGGTCCCTTAATCCTCACTTAAAGCTCTCCAAAACTCAAGCCCTAACTCCCTCAATTTTACCCTAAACTCCTACAGTTTTCATGACTAATCAGTGGAAAAACATCATAAACACAAGTAAATAAACCCAAGCGACATACCTCAATGATATCTCTCAATTATCCCTTGAAAACACTGTCCAAAAGCTCAAAACGTTTAACAATGGTGGAAAATGGGCAAACATTCGCGAAGTGTTACTTATATAGGTTCTGCCGAGGGGTTCTGCACCTCCGACCCCCTTTTTTCGCATCTGCACTACTGCATCTGCGGTCCCAGGTGTACACCTGCACAACTCACTTAAATTCCCAAGCTTCGCACTTGCGGGTTCGCAGGTGCGACCTCACTTCCGCATCTGTGACCAAGCCCAATCTTTCAAAATCCGCATCTGCGACATGCACTCCGCACCTTCGATCATCGCACCTGCGGTTCCCCATCCGCAGGTGCGGCCACACCAGAACAATTACACCAACATATTTCCAGCAATCCAAACTTCCCCAATTCAACCCGTTAACCATCCGAACACACTCGAGCCCCTCGGGCCTTCAACCAATAAGTCAAACAAGTCATATATCACTACTCCAACTTAATCGAACCTTCGGAACACCCAAAACAACACCAAAACACCAAATCAACCTTGGATTCAAGCCTAAGAACTTCTAAACTTCCAAAATTCACCAACGATGCCGAAACCTACCAAACCACGTCCGAAAGACCTCAAATTTTGCACACACGTCACACTACAAACCTATTCCAACTTTCAAAATTCCATTCCGATCCCGCTACCTAATTTTCCACTACCGACCAAAATCTCCAAATTTCCTACTTTCGCCAATTCAAGCCTAATTCTACCATGGACCTCCAAATTACATTCCAGACACACTCCTAATTCTAAAATCACCCAACGAAACTAACCTAATCATAAAAATCCAAATCCGAATTCGTTTCCTCATAAGTCAACTTCCGGTTGGCTTTTCTAACTTAGCATTCTAACTAAGATACTAAGTGTCTCATTTCAGCAAAACCACTCTGAACCCAAACCTACCAACTTGATACAACTCAACACAACTGAACAACACATAAATAAGCAGAAATGGGGGAAACGGGTCTATAACTCTCGGAACGACCGGCCGGGTCGTTACATCCTCTCCCTCTTAAACAATCGTTCGTCCTAGAACGAGTCTAGAAACATACCTGGAGTCTCAAATAGGTGTGGATATCTGTTCCGCATCTCCCGCTTGATTTCCCAAGTGGCCTCCTCCACGGGCTGGCCTTTCCGTTAAACCTTCACTGAAGCTAATATTTTTTATCTCAACTTCCAGACCTGACGATCCAAAATAGCCACTGGCTCCGCATAAGAAGTCATATCACCCTCCAACTGAACCGTGCTGAAGTCCAAAACATGGGATCACCCACATACTTCTGAAGCATGGAAACATGAATTACTGGATGCACACTCGACAAGCTGGGTGGCAAAGCAAGATCATAGGCCACCTCTCCAATCCTCCGAAGTACCTCAAATAGACCAATAACCGAGGGCTCAACTTTCCTTTCTTCCCAAATCTCATAAAACCTTCCAGAGGTGAAACCTTCAGCAATACCTTCTCTCCAACCATGTAAGATACATCACGAACCTTCCTGTCCGCATAACTCTTCCGTCTTGACTGCGCCATGCCGAGCCGCTCCTGAATCAATTTCACCTTATCTAAAGCATCCTGCACCAAATCTGTACCCAAGAGTCTAGCCTCACCCGGCTCAAACCAACCAACCGGAGATCTATACCTCCTACCATATAAAGCCTCGTACGGAGCCATCTGGATACTCGACTGATAGATGTTATTATATTCCAACTCTGGAACCCCCAAAATCAATAATACACGCACGTAACATGTCCTTCAAAATATGAATAGTGCGCTCGGATTGCCCGTCTGTCTGAGGGTGAAAAGTTGTGCTCAACTCAACCTGAGTACCCAATCCTTGCTGCACGACCCTCCAAATTTAAGATGTAATCTGAGTACCTCTATCTAAAATGATGGAAATCGGGACACCATGCAAGCAAACAACCTCTCGGATATAAATCTCGGCTAACGCTCTGACTTGGTCAGCCGATCCACAATAACCCAAATAGCATCGAACTTCCTCGAAGTCCGTGGGAGTCCAACTACGAAGTCCATGGTGATCCGCTCCCACTTCCACTCTAGAATATCTAATCTCTGAAGCAAGCCACCCTATCTCTGATTCTCATACTTAACCTGCTGATAGTTGAGACACCGAGCCACAAACCAAACAATATCTTTTTTCATTCGCCTCCACCAATAGTGCTGTCTCAAATCCTGCGGCACCCGGATGGATGGAATACCGCGATTGTGGGCCTCCTCAAGAATCAACTCCCGAAGCCCATCTACATTAGGCACACATATTCGGCCCTGCATGCTCATCACGCCATCATCACCAATAGTCACATCCCTAGCATCACCTCGCCAGACCTTGTCTTAAAGAACGAGCAAGTGCGGGTTGTCATACTAACGCTCCCGGATACGGTCATAAAGAGAAGTCATGGAGGCTATGCTAGCCAATACCCGGCTAGTCTCCGAAAGATCCAATCTCACAAAATGGCCCGCTAAGTCCTGAACATCCAATGCTAAAGGTCTCTCCGCTATCGGAAGATAAGCTAAACTCCCCAAACTCTCTGCCCGACGACTCAGAGTATCATATTGACCTTACCCGGATGGTATTGAATAGTGATATAATAATCTTTAAGAAGCTCCAACCATCTCCGCAGAAGCAAATTAAGATCTTTCTGCTTGAACAAATGCTGCAGACTCCGGTGGTCAGTATAAATCTCACAATGAACCCCATACAAATAATGACGCCAAATCTTCAAGGCATGAACAATGGCTGCTAACTCAAGATCATGCACTAGATAATTCTTCTCATGAGTCTTCAAATGACGCGAGGCATAGGCAATCACACTACCCTCCTGCATCAAAACACAACCAATGCCTACTCTCGAGGCATCATAATACACTGTATATGAACCTGAAGCTGATGGCAGAACTAACACTGGAGCTGTGGTCAAAGCAGCCTTGAGCTTCTAAAAGCTCTCTTCACACTCATCCGACCACCTGAATAGAGCACCCTTTTGGGCCAATTTGGTCAAAGGCGAAGCAATAGAAGAAAACCCCTCCACAAAGCAACGGTAATAACCCACCAAACCAAGGGAGCTCCTAATATCTGTAGCTGAGGATGGTCTAGGCCAACTTTGAACCGCCTCTATCTTCTTTGGGTCCATCTGAATACCTTCACTGGACACCACGTGCCCCAAGAATGCTACCGAACTGAGCCAAAACTCACACTTGGAGAACTTTGCATAAAGCTTCACCTTTCTCAACCTCTGCAATGTAATCCTCAAATGCTGGGCATGCTCCTCCTGGTTACGAGATACACCAGGATGTCATCAATGAACACAATAACGAAGGAGTCCAAATATGGCTGGAATACGTTGTTCATCAAATGCATGAACTCTTCTAGGGCATTGGTCAACCCAAAAGACATCACCAAGAACTCATAATGGCCATAACAGGTCCTGAAAGCCGTCTTAGGAATATCCAAATCCCAAATCTTCAGCTGATGATATCCGGACCTCAAGCCAATATTAGAGAACACCCTCACTCCCTGGAGCGGGTCAAATAAATCATCAATACGAGGCAAAGGATACTTGTTCTTGACTGTGACCTTGTTCAACTGCCTGTAGTCAATACACATTCTCATGAACCCTTTGTTCTTCTTTACAAATAGAACTGGTGCACCCCAAGGTGACACACTAGGCCGAATATACCCCTTTTATAGGAGTTCCTGAAGTTGTTCTTTTAATTCTTTCAACTCCGTTGGTGCCATACGATATGGCGGAATAGAGATGGTCTGAGTTCCCGGCACCACATTAATACCAAATTCAATGTCTCTGTCAGGCGGCATGCCCAGCAGGCCTATAAGAAACACGTCCAGAAAATCACAGACCACTGGATTAGAATCAATAGTGGTAGTCTCTACACTAACATCCCTCACAAAAGCCAGATAAGATAGGTAACCCTTCTCAACCATACGCTGAGCCTTCAAATATGAAATCACCCTACTCGACACATAGTCTATAGAACCACTCCACTCTACCCTCAGAATTCCCGGAATCGCTAAGGTCACGGTCTTAGCATGACAATCTGGAACAACATGACATGCAGATAGCAAATCCATACCCAATATCACATCAAAATCAACCATGCTAAGCAACAACAAATCCACTCGGGTCTCCAGACCCCCAATAGACACTACACGTGACCGATACGCGCGGTCCACAATAATAGTATCGCCTATAGGGGTAGATACATGAACATGTGTAACTAATAACTCACAGGGCATATCCAGAAAATGAGCAAAGTATGATGAAACATATGAATATGTAGAACCATGGTCAAATAAAACAGAGACATCTCTGTGATAGACAAAAATAATACCTGTGATCACAGCATCTGAAGCAATGGCATCTGGTCTAGCTGAGAGAGCATAGAGACGGGCCTGACCACCCCCTGCTCTGCCTCCCCCTCTCGGGATACCCCTAGCTTTTTGGGCTCCACACCTAGCTGGTTGAGCGGGTGGTGGAGGAACTGGTGCTGGTGCCGGCGGCCGAGCACCCCGTTGTGGAGTCCCACCCGACAACCTAGGGTAATATCTCATAATGTGGCCAAAATCCCCGCACTTGAAACAACCCTTCCTCTGACGAAACTGTTGTTACCCAAAAGAACTACCCTGCGATACCTGAGCGGGCGGGGCATGATGAGAACCCTGCGCTGGTAGTGAACTGAAAGATGACTGACCCTGCTGATGACTGTGAGAACCATGTCCAGATGGTTCACCATGGTAAAATAGACGAGCCGATTGAGTAGGCCTGAATGGACGGCCCCTGCACTGCTGAAACTGACCCCCCTGAGGAGCACCATGAATCCACCCTGACCACGAGGCCTCTTAGCCTCCCTCTCACTCCTCTCCTGACCTCCAACTATCTCAATCTGTCGAGCAATGTCGACAACCTCATCAAAGGTAGCACCAGATACTCTCTCTGGTCATAAGCAATCTAAGCTGATAACTGAGGCCATCTATAAACCTCCTAATCCTCTCTCGGTCTGTGAGAACACACCAGACCGCATGACGAGCCAATTCGGAGAACCGAATCTCATACTGGGTAACAGACAACTCACCATGGCGAAGCTGCTCAAACTGCCTGCGTAGCTCCTCTCTGCGGGACTCAGGTACAAACTTCTCTAGAAAGAGAACGGAGAACTGCTGCCAAGTAAGGGGTGCTGCACCAACCGGCCTACGCCTCTCATAAGCCTCCCACCAACTAAGTGCAACCCCAGAGAATTAGAAAGTAGTGAATGAGACACTATTGGTCTCTACAATACCCGCAGTTCTAAGTATCCCCCGACACTTGTCCAAGAAACCCTGTGCATCCTTAACCTCAGCACCACCAAATGACGGAGGCTGGAGTCTCCCAAACCTCTCCAATTTGCACTGCTCATCCTCTGGCATCACAGGAGCTACATAGTCCTGAGCAGCTATAACTGGCTGGGCTGGAGGTGCCCTCGACGTTTGAAGTCCCTGAACCACCTGCTCAGGTGTGCGGGCGGCGGGAGTCTGAGTGCCTCCCCCAACTTGAGAAGTAGTTGAGGCCGTAGTAACTGAAGCCACTTGAGCAAGGCCCATACACACTGATAAAATCTGGGCTAAGGCCTCCTAAACGCCTGGAATAACAATAGGACGGGTGGTGACTGAGTTGGTCCCGCCGGAACATCCACCTCCGGGACCTGATCCTGAGTGGGAACAACTGAGGGATCTGTAGGTGCTGCCCCAGCTGCTGCGCTGGTGATATCTCCACCCCTACCACGGTCTCTACCGTAGCCTCAGCCTCTCGCGGCCAGAATCGGTGGCTGTCCTTATTGACCGGTAGCATGAGTCCTCACCATCTGTGAGAGAATGAAATAAATAGGTATTTAGTTGCCAGAATGCATAGAACGCACGACAAAAATCCAAGAATGTGAAATTTTCCTAAATGTTCTGCAGCCTCTCCAAGAATGTGAAATTTTCCTAAACGCACAACAAATCCTCACTTAAAACTCTCCAAAACTCAAGCCCTAACTCCCTCAATTTTACCCTAAACTCCTACAACTTTCATGGCTAATCAGTGAAAAAACATCATAAACACGCATAAATAAACCCAAGGGACTTACATCAGTGATATCTCTCAATTCTCCCTTGAAAACACTGTCCCAAAGCTCAAAACATTCAACAATGGTGGAAAAAGGGCAAAAATTCGCTAAGTGTTACTTATATAGGTTCTGCCCAGGGTTTCCGCACCTACGACCCCCTTCTTCGCACATGCGCTTCTGCATCTGCGGTCCCAAGTGCGCACCTGTGCAACTCACTTAAACGGCCAAGCTTCGCACCTGCGGCTGCCCCTTCGCACCTGCGGGCTCACAGGTGCGACCTCACTTCCGCATCTGCGACCAAGCCCAATCATCCAAAATCCGCATCTGCGACCATGCCCAATCGTCCAAAATCCACATCAACGACATGCACTCCGCATCTGCGATCATCGCACCTGCAGTTCCCCATCAGCAAGTGCGGCCACACCAGAACAATTACACCAGCAGCTTTCCAGCAATCCAAACTTCACCAATTCAACACGTTAACCATCCAAAACACACCCGAGCCCCTCGGGCCCTCAACCAATAATTCAAACAAGTCATATATCACTACCCGAACTTAGTCGAACCTTCGGAACTACCAAAACAATACCAAAACACCAAATCAACCTCAGATTCAAGTCTAAGAACTTCTAAACTTCCAAAATTTGCCAATGATGCTGAAACCTATCAAACCACGTCTGAATGACCTCAAATTTTCACAAACATCAAAAATGACACTATGAACCTATTCCAACTTTCGAAATTCCATTCTGATCCCGCTACCTAATTTTCCATTACCAACCAAAATCGCCAAATTTCCTACTTTCGTCAATTCAAGCCTAATTCTACCACGGATCTCCAAATTACATTCCGGACACACTCCTAAGTCTAAAGTCACCCAACGAAGATAACCAAATCATAAAAATCCAAATCCGAATTCATTTACTCATAAATCAACTTTCAGTTGACTTTTCTAACTTAGTGTTCTAACTAAGAGACTAAGTATCTCATTTCACTACAAAACCACTCCGAACCCGAACCTACCAACTTGATACAACTCAACACAACTTAACAACACATAAAAAAAAAAGAAATGGGGGAACGAGTCTATAACTCTTGGTCGTTACAGTCAAAGATGATTTGGAGATATACTTACCTGCTGATACAGACTCAACTCTCTCAATATAGTAAATAAAATAGATGTACAACCCTATAAGGCTCAGAACGTGTAACTTCTCCACCATAGTAGGCTCTCTCATAGGCGCTCAGCCATACTAGGCTTTGTATCTCGACTATACTGGGCTCGCTCATAGGCGCTCGGCCACAGTAGGCTCGGTATATAACTTACCATCTGATCAGAGGTTGCCCAAGAGGGGACTGCCCCGATTATAGCTCGATGGTGGGGAAAATACTGTAATACTGTATATATATAGACCCTCTACTCTCTTGACTGAAAGAAGACAATGCTCCATTAAATATGAAGTCTCGATAAGAGAAAATACAATAACTTATGAGACTAGGATACTGTATATAAATTCAGGAGTATGAACTTGTCTTTATGCCTCGTTATCAAACACATGTAGTTACAAGATTATGCCAAAATGAAGGAAGGGCTTAACCTTAACATACCTTAGCCGATTCTCTTGACAATCCCTCTAACACACGTCCCAAATCAAAAGTTTGTATGCTTCGTCATGCAACTCTTTCATGTGAAGCTGCAACACTTTTGCAGCTAACTTATTTGAAGTCCAAGCTGGTTTGATGGTTGTTTCATCTTCACTTGGATTCTTAAACACGGGTGGATCTGCTTTTGATTAAAAGATCCCTTCTAACTTTGACTTGGAAGAATCATTAACATTGTTGGAGTCCTTTTGATGCATAAATTCATGCATCAAACTTCCATCACTGAAAAAAATATATTTATTCACAATAGTTGGTCCAGCAACAATGAGCACAATATCCATGTTTGATTTATTTTGTGCCACACCACCTCCTTAGGCATAGACTAGTTGGAAACTTGCTGCCACACTTCCATACCCCCACGTGGACAGTTGCCCCCCCCCCCCAATAATTATCCAATCTCACTTAAATAATTATCCACAACTTTTAATTAATTTATTAACTTACCACTCAAATCAATAATTTATCAATTATCCACGTAATTAAGAATTATCTCAAATTACTTAAAATACCATCCACTTTTAACACACTTTATACACCTTACTATCATGGTCATGTGGTACCTTGTATGGCGCTAGTCCATAACTACGAGTATTATAGCTCGAATCGTATTTTATCCCAAATTATCAAACTTCAATGAAACTCATTTTCTTCGATTCTCTTACCCTCTCACCTTCACAAATTTACTTATCACTTATTTGAAATAGCATAATACTTATAATCCCAAAATAATCTCATTCCCGAACTTACGTCGATTAACTTACGATAAAACTTTAATATACGAAAATGCGGAATGTAACATCTCACTTTCGAGCTTTCATCAATTTACTTATGGCATACTTTCACGTACGAAAATATGGGGTGTAACACATGGACCCATTCACGTAAGTTTATAATCTATCTCTTTTTACATAAAAGGTTGTTTCATGTCATTTCTAGCCCTTTTGCTTTTGCTATTCCAGCTACTCGGTGGACACCACCAAGGTTGAAGGCCTGGACCAATGGGTTTAGAAGATTCTGGACATTACGAGACCAGAGACCAACCGGTAGAAGGAGGTTGCCGCCAAATACAGGTGGAAGGACAAGAACTATGATAAACTGATTCTTTATACTTTCCGCCTTTTTATGTTCATTAGAAAACTTGCTAAGCGTACCTCTTTGTTTGATTCAGAGCTCCCGTAGGGTTCTGTTACCTGCCCCAAAATTGAGGTCTTGGCCGATCCCGCAGAGGCTGCGAGGTTGTTGCAGGAGGCTCTTATTCGGAGCAGTGCCCTTGAGTCTGCCTCTGATACAGGTTCTTCTTCCCAGAATTCCTGGTTGGAGAATAAGCAACCAAAAAGGTAGCATTCTTCCTCGGCTTGGGATAAAAATAAAAATAAGAAAATAAAAAAGGTCGTTCCTGAGCCAGTCGCAAGCCTTCTAGTCATTGACGAGGACGAGGAAGCTAGTGATGGAGAGGCTTCCCTTCAAAAGAGACAATGATCTTCATCACCTCAACAGAATGCGCAATCTCGAGAGTTTAGAACCCCAACCGAGGGCAAGTCTGAGCACTTTGGGGAGAAATGGATTTAGTGGAGAATGTTTATTCTCCCTTTTCGGCCCCAAATGTTGCTCTTGGTCTTGTAAGGTCGGACACCGGGTCTCTTCTGCATTTGGTTGGTGAGCAACCAACAATCAGCAATGCCTCTGTCACATTTGCTTCCCAACCTACAACACCATCAGCTTCATATCCCTCCACACCAGTTGTGCCTTTATCACCAGCAACTATTGCATCTCCTCCACCAACCATAGATTCTGAGAAGATGATATTTCTCCTCCTAGTCCGTGACAATGGGAACTTGGGGCACAACTACTCGGTCCCTTCTCCAGATCCTCGAGGGAGGAGGAGTGTTACTCTCTCGGCCTCAAAAGGGTGCCACCCATTGTCCTAGCTGGTGGAGCTTGCCAACTATCTTAATCCATTGGCTTCAGAAAAAGATTAGAGGAAGATACATTCCCTTTTAGGTGAATGTATGTTGAATAATGCCATGCATAATGCAGCAGCAGTGCATATTTCTTCCCTCATTACTTGTTTTTTATTCATTTGTTATAAAAGGTTCTCTGACTTTGATACATGTTTTGCAGGCCAAATTCCTTGCTTCTGACAACTTTTAGAGATTTATTCTCGACAAAAAAGGACTTATGTCTGAGCGGGATCAGCTGTTGGCTTAGAGGGACCGAATTGCATCTCGTCTCCCGATGCTGGAGGCAAAGTCCGTTGAGGCGAGTGACCTTCAGGCCCGACTGCAGCTAAGCAAGTAGGAGGTAGTGGCCCTTAGCCAAAAAGCTTCTTAGCTAAATTTTCATTCCAAGAAGCGGGCCCATATTGAACAGAGTTATAAGAAGATCATGGAGAAAAACCTACGTTCATATATCTACGATTCATGATCTTGATCTTAGCCTCAGCACCACAAGATCCGAGCGGGATTGCCTTTTGGCCAAGGTTAAAAAACTTATAACCAAAACTTCAGCACCAAGCGGATTCCCTCATTTTTGAAATGGCATTCTCTATGTATCATATGAGGAGGAAAACCCTGTAGGAGGCTAAAGTGGGTGTCATCGATATTGATGATGAAATCGCAAGGACCGAGTGCTGGAGTTAACTGCTCGAGAACGCCTACCGACTCATACTGATACGACTGACTCTTCTAATTTCAATTTTGAGTATTCTGGAACCGAGGAGGAACTTTAAGAGAATGATGATGAAGGCCAATATTCTGCACCGGCGGTAGATCCACGTACCTCTCTCGGAGGCATAGATGCCCCTCTTCCACTGACTTCCGGTGGTGATGAAGTTTAGCTTTTTCCTTTTTTCTTTTGTTGTTTCCATTTTGTATACTTGTACTTATTCCATTTGGCATGTTTGATAAATAAAAAGCACTTTTTTTTATTTAAACATTATGCAAAGTTCATTCTTGTTGCGTCGAATTAAGTAAGGCTTTGGATGTGTTTCCTTGTGATAGATTTAGGGTCCCGGGTACTAATTCTTCCAGAACCAACCTTTTACTATGAGGGTTTTATAAGAGAGGACCATTTTATGTTACAATGCTCTTGAAGAGGACGTCTTCTGTTCATTCCATCACTAACATTTGAAGTTTTTAGTTAACTTTCAAATGATAAAATCAATTCATCAATTGGACAAGAAACAAGATAAAAATAAAAGGACTTCATTTTATTCCTTCTATCTTCAAAGTACATAAGCATTCGTTTGCCGAAAAAAGAAATTACCAATATATATGGCTAATTTGTACAACTTATTTCTACGGGGCTAGTTATGCAGTCCCCGGTCCCGATGGGACATTGTTGTTCTTGGGTCTCGTAGTCCCCGATTTTCATGGAATTCTTATTTCCATATCATGTAATATTCCCCCCCCCCCCAAGTGTTCAAATGCGAAATATGCGAATTGGAATACTGGAAGTATTGCTCCTTTGAGGAAAAGCACCGGTGAATAGTTGAATAGCCTTTAGTTCGATGGCAAGTTTTACTTCCTATTGGGAATTTTCCATCAAGCCAAAGATTATTTGACCATCCCGCAGTGGATTGTTTCTTCAATGCCCTGCTGTTGACGTTTCCTGTGTAGTATGCCTTCCGTTGCTGCCTAATTAAAAACCTTGCTAGAAAACCCAGATTGGGACAAAAACTGGTTGAAGGGAAAAAGTCTGCAGCACATACTTTCAGTATAAGCCAGATCCATTAGCATTAATACCTTTTGAGGTGAATCACGTTCTAGTTGCTTGGTAATTTGACTCTATCTTTATTCTCCAGTTCGTATGATCCCTTCTCGGTGACAGCTGAAACCCGATATGGACTTTTTCACGTCGACCCATCTTTCAAATGTTGATCTCTAGAGTGTTCTGAGTCACTTTCCTCAAGACTAAGTCGCCTACTTTAAAGAAGTGGAGATTGGACCTTTGGTTTTAGTATCTTTCCATCCTCTGTTTCTGACCACCATTTTATGTTTGCCAAGTCCCTGCGTTCATCAAGTAATTCCAACTTGACCAGCAGTGCCTCATTATTTACTTCTATGTTTTCTTGGATGTACCGTAAGGTTGATTCACCTACTTCCACCCGGATCAGACTTTCTGCAACGTATACGAGAGAGAATGGTGTCTTTCCCATGCTTGATTTTGTCGTTATCCAGTATGACCTTCTGCTGGTTGGTGCACCAAGTGTGCATGGCACTGACACTTGTTGCATTTTTGAACGAATGCCTTTGTGTCTTGTTCCATCCGGGGCCAGTAGTATCCTTCCCTAACCAGTTTTAGCACCAACTAATTTGCGACAGAGTGGTTCTCACAAATTCCTTCATGGACCTCTCATGTTACGTAGTTCGCTTCCGAGGCTCCCAAACATAGGGCCAACGGGACTTGGAAGTATCTTCTATGCAATTGTCCATCTAAGAGGCTGTAGCGAGCCGCTTTGGTTTGTAGTGCCCGGGACTCCTTAGGGTCTTAGGGCAGCTTGCCATGCTGAAGGTAATCGTTGATTTCATTCCTCCAGTCCCAGAGTAGGTTGGTTGTGTTTACCTCACAATAGTTGTCCATATCCAGTACCGACTGCATAAGTTGAACAACATACCAGAATAAGATCCTTTCATCTTCGTGGACGACCCCAAATTAGCCAATGCATCTGCCTCTATGTTTTTTCTCTCAGGATATGTGTGTTCGAGACCTATCTGAATCAGGTAAGCAAAGTTTGAACTTTAATCACATATTGTTACATGCATTCCTCCTTTGTGTCGAAAATTCTATATACTAGGTTTACTACCAGTTAGGAATCATATTTGATTTCGATGACCACGGAGCCAAGTCCCTAGGTAAGCTCAAGTCCCGTAATCAAAGCCTCATACTTGGCTTCATTATAAGTCAACAAAATAGTTTTTATGCCCTGCCTCAGGGTCTACCCCGAAGGCGTGATTAGGACCACCCCGATCCCGGACCCTTTCATATTGGAAGATCCGTCTTTGAACAGGGTCTAAACTCCTAATGTCATTTCCAAGACCATCGTCACTTCTTTTGCGGCCAAAGGCAGTAAGTCGGGACTAAAATAGGCCACAAAGTCGGCCAAAACTTGTAATTTGATCGCAGTCCTAGGTTTATATTCAATATCAAATTCACTAATTTCAACTGCCCATTTGGCTAAACGACCTGACAACTCATATTTATGAAAGATATTCCACAGGGAAAAGGTTGTCACAACGGCTATCGGGTGGCACTGAAAATAAGGCCTTAGCTTTCGCGAGGCGACACGAGCGCTAAGGCCAATTTTTTGAGGTGCAGATAAAGAGTTTCCGCCCTGACAAAATTTTTCAAACATAATAAACAAGATATTACGTACCTTCATCTTTCCGGACTAGGACGGCACTTACCGCTACCTTATAAACTACTAAGTATATTAGTAGTTGTTCATCTTCCCTCGGATTTGATAGTAACAGGGGGCTCGATAGGTAACGTTTTAGGTATTTTAAGGCTTGTTGACATTTTGGAGTCCATTTGAAGTTGTTCTTCTTCATAAGTGAGAAAAAGTGACGGTATTTTTTTGAGGATCGAGATATGAACCTGATCAAAGCGACCAATCTCCTCGTTAGCCTTTGAACCTCTTTCACGATTCTCAGTTGGTCTAGGATTTCCTTGATGTCTTTGATCTTGTCCGAATTTTCCTCGATCTCCCTTTGTGAAATCAAGAAACCCAAGAACTTACCGGAGCCAACCCCGAGCACACATTTTTAGGGGTTGAGTTTCATGTTGTGCTTCCTCAGGATATCGAAGGTTTTCTAGAGGTGTATTAAATGGTCACTAGCATTCAAAGACTTGACCAAAATTTCATCTATATAGACTTACATTGTTTTACCTATTTGTTTTTTGAACATCTTGTTCATGAGCCTCTAATAAGTGGCTTCGGCATTTTAAAGCCCGAATGGCATCACATTATAACAATATGTGCAAAGTTCATTATGAATGAAGTCTTTTCTTGATCCTTTGGGTTCATTTTAATTCGATTGTACCCGGAATAGGCATCGAGGAAACTCATTAACTTGTGCACGGTCGTTGCATTAATAATTTGATCGATGTTTTGGCGGTGGGAGCTAATCTTTTGGGCATGCCTTATTAAAGTTTTTGTAACCTACGCACATACAAAATTTGTTATTCTTTTTCAGATCTACAACTACATTAGCTAGCCATTCAGGAAACTTTCCTCCCGGATTGAAGCGATGTTAAGTAACCGAGTTACCTCTTCCTTGACAAACCTGTTTCTGACCTCGGCTATCAAGCATTTCTTTTGCCTCACCGAAGGGATGCCTGGGTCTAGGCTTAGCTTATGCATGGGCATCTCTAGCGGGATACTTGTCATATCCGAGTGCGACCATGCAAAACAATCAACATTAGTTTTAAGGAAATCAATAAACCATGACCTGAGCTCAGGATTGAGTCTCTTTCCCGAGTGAAATTTTCTCTCCAGAAATCCCTCAAACAAAGCTACTTATTCGAGTTCTTCTGCCGTAGACTTGGTTGTGTCTGTTTCTTTCGGTACCAGTGGAATTCTGAAGGCACTTCATCATTATCATCTTCGCTCGGTGCAGAAGTAGGCATCGGTTCCTGTAATTACTATTTGTTAGGTTCCCTCCCCTTACTACTGGAAAATCATATTGCGTCCATTTCTCTTGGCTGTTTGATCTCCTCTAATCTGCTTGATTCCCTCTGGGGTTGGGAATTTTAGCAGCTGATGATAAGTTGATGGTACAACCTTTATCTCGTGTAACCATGGTCTACCGAGGATTATGTTGTAGCCTATTTCACCGT
The DNA here is from genome assembly GCA_005239525.1 of Nicotiana knightiana. Classification (NCBI taxonomy): domain Eukaryota; kingdom Viridiplantae; phylum Streptophyta; class Magnoliopsida; order Solanales; family Solanaceae; genus Nicotiana; species Nicotiana knightiana. The sequence continues at coordinate 39,315 of ML403319.1, forward strand.
CCATCACTTCAAATAAGGTGGTCTTCATGACCCCTTCGGTGTTCGTGGGCAGTAACATCTCCCCTCAATAGACCCGTTGAGGAGTTTGTTTTCCGGAATGATGCTTCCTATTAGTTTGGCTTGTTACAACACTCTCTATTGAACGATGTTGGCTGAGCTTTTGGGTCAACCAAAACACATTTAGTCATAAAATTTGGAACATTAAGAGAAATTACCAGGGCATGATTATGCGGCAGAAGAAGTCCGTCAATGTCCTCTTCCGTGAAGGTGATGTCATCTTCAATGACTTCCCAGAGTCTCTTACTGTGGGTTACCGAAACTTTTGTTTTTTTGGTTGCCGAAAAGGTTACACCATTGATTTCATTCCTTCCGAAAATCATTTTGATAGCTAGCCGATGAGGATCTTCCACTATCTTTAAGGGTTCTGTGTTGTCACGGCCGCTACTATCATTATTCTTGTCTTGGTCGCTCAAGAACTCCCCGAGATGTCCATTCTTGAGTAGTGTTTCCACTTCCTCGTGCAGGTGGCGGAAGTCCCCAATTTTGTGGCTATGAGTCCCACGATATTTTCACCATAAGTTGGGATCTCTTTGGCTGGGATCAGAACTGATTGGCTTCAAGAATCGCGCTTCTTTGATATTACTCATCGCGACACCATCTCCACGATGCTACGATTGAAATTGTACTCTGACAACCTATGATAAGTGGACTCCTGGGACCCCGATACCTCTCTATCTTGCAACGACCTATTGTTCCGGGCGCGGTCAGTTCTTACAACGGAGGGAAACCTATCCATGGACAAGAACCCTTTACCGTCGCATCCCTCATCTCTTTTGTACGGCAAGAACCGTCCCTTAGGAGATCGTCGATCTGCATTAAAATCATCTTTGAATTTATCCCGCTTTTTGTTTCAATCCTGTCCCTTGGTTGATGCCGAGAACCCGAGATGATTATTTTCTATCCTTATCTTTGACTCATAGTGGTTATGGATATCCACTCACGCGGTCTCCTGGAATTCAAGTAGGCTTTCCTTCAACTTTTGGGAGGCGTTGGACCCTTAGTGAATGCCTCCACTGCCCATTTATCTGGCATGGCCGGTAGCGACATCCTTTCTTTCTAGAATCTAATTATGGACTCACTCAGCAGTTCATGCTCTCCTTGCACAATTCTGAATATGTCCGCCTTCCGGGCTTGGACCTTCCTGGCTGCAGCATGGGCCTTGATAAAAGAATCTACGAGCATTTTGAAATAAACTATTGAGTGTTCGGGTAGGAGTGAATACCATGTCAAAGCCCCTTTCGTGAGGGTTTCTCTAAATTTCTTCAGCAGAACCTACTCAATCTCATGTTAGGCTAAGTCATTTTCTTTCACCGTCATTGTATAAGTTGTGATCTGCTCCTGAGGATCTGAATTCCCATCGTACTTCGGTATGCCTGGCATTGAACCGTTTCAGAATCAATTCTGGTGCTACGCTCGGCTTAAATGCAATTGTGCGTACTTCTTCGAATTTGGACCCTTCAAAACTGGCAGTGCACCCAGAATTTGATCCACTCGAGCGTGGAACTCTTTCGTGTTCTGATCTATTCGCTCGTTCATTTCCCTCATGAATCTCATGAGTTTGGTTTTTAAAGGATCATTACCGTTATCGTTACCGGACCCGCTACCGGTCCCCTGGCGTCGAAGCCAACCTCACCCCTCTGGGTGTTATTTTCAATTTTTTTTTGCAACGTTTGATTTGTCGGAACACCGGGAGGAGCTGGGCCTCTCCAGTTTGTGTTGTTGGAAGTGCCTGATAGTGCCTTTTAGTTCCGTCATGACGTGGTCTTGCCTTGAAAGATGGACTGTGATGGCCTTTTATTTCTCTCTCAAGATCTTAACAATTTCAACAACATGCTCATCCTCAGTGTCATCAGGAGTAGTTTCCTACAAAATTCGGGGATATCGTCCGCCAAGGAATCAAGTTGCTACGTTCCCCTCGCTAGGTGTCGCTGATCAAATCTTTATGCTGAGGTAGATTTTATTGCGCCTCAATGTTGCGTGCGATGTAGGGGTGTTCGTCGGTCGGTATGGTACGATATTTAGACATTTTGGTTCGGTATTTTCGGTATTCAGTTTCTTAAAATGCTATACCTGTCATGCCCCTTTTTCTCGCGAAAACGGTTTTCGACATGTGACAACTCTTTTAAACGGGTGTTAAAAGAGAGAGTCGCCACCTAACGATTTTTAAGGTGCGTTAGGGAACCTATTTGCAAATAACTTTGTTTGACTAGTCAATGCCACCAATGATCGGGTAAGGGCTCAAATTACCTCAAAGAGAAGGTGTTAGGCACTCTTCGAGGTCCACAACTGTGGGTCCCGACCGAACTTTAAACTATGTGGATTATAATTAAGCATGATGATCAAGGAGATGCAAAAGAAAGGGTAAAGGAATTTTATTATGACACAAGGAGAATTAATACAAATCTACAAGGGCATGATTATAACAGACTATGCTAGATGACTAAGTGTATAAAGAAAAGGAAAGGAGGAGGGGGGTCCTAAGTTTTTTAGCCTAAAGGATCACCCCGTGCAACATAGATAATACTTCGCAACTTCCTTGAGATAGGGAGTTGCTCATATTATTCAGCGGGCACCGATTATCATCTCCTGCTACCCGATTACTATGTTAAAGTTGTTTACCTAAAGGCGCTCTAGTTTGATTATAAGTCGTACCTAAGCGTGCACTACGTCCCATGCCTATGGTCCAAGAGGCATTGGACCTCTATTTGAGTGGTTCTAGACTTACCTAGGCTGCTCAAAATGATAACTAAACGACATTCAAAACAAATAGGACTGCACTTAAGGACAGTTAAAGGCTCAAGTTAGCCTCCGCAATTAGACAACAAATGCACGCAAACAAATTTCTACGTTAGACAGTAGACAAATTTAGAACTGAGGAAAGTTGAAGTCATTAAGCCCTATAGACATGATCTATAAACAGCTACTCAGTTTAAGAATATCTGATACTGCTATGCTGTTTGTTGAGGCTACAAATTATAAGTTATTAAACCTATAAACATGATCTCTAAGTGATCTATGTAATAAGGGGGAGTGAAAACGATTGGAAATTCTTAGAATCATTCGTGTTTAATCCTATTAGCATGCTTTCTAAGCGAGTGGCAGTATTTTAGCTAAGTTCCAATAATTGGCAGTTAAAACTGATTTTTGTAACACTTCGTTCCTATAGGCATATTTTCTAGGTGAGCGATATGTATAACTGTAGCTAGTGAATCAATTAAGCACCTATGGACATGATATCTAGATGAAGACTAGTAGAACATAAGCTAGTATGATCCTATAGACATGTTTTCTAATGCTACAATTATGCAAATTGAAGGGCAGTTAATGGCGTTTGTTTCCTATAGGCATGATATCTAATGAACATGATGCAGCTATACATGGGAATAAATGGGGTTCTTAAGTTTATTCTTTGTTAATAAATACGTTGTGTGAGTGTGTGATTTCTCTAATGGCATGATTTCTATTAGTGTACATGGAAATCTGAATATCAAATACGGTAGGTTGGATAAAAAATAACAAATGCGTCATACGAACCCTATATGCATGTTTTCTACCCTTTATGCAAACATTAGAATATACTCGTGTCCCCAAATTTCACTAAAACCCCAAATGTTTATGTCACGACTCGAAATCCCACCTTCAGACGTGATGGCGCCTAACGTTGCACCCGCTAGGCAAGCCAACGTGTCAACTGAATTGATTTATTAACAAGTTAAAATAACAAATACTGACTAGATAATTGAGATAAAGTGCGAAAGCATTAACCAAATCTAAATAACCATAGCTAATAACGAAGAAATCCCTATAACTACAAAACCTAGAAATGGAGTCACAACCTCACGAACCAGCCTAAGATTTGGCTAAAAACAACAATTTGAAATAAAATGATATATCTGTCTGGAAACACATAGATGACAGAATGAAAGATAGACAGTAACGCCGAGATCCACGAATACCTGCGGAACTACCTCGGTGTCGTTTGGAATGGACTGAAGGATACTCCCCCTAACGAGGTCCACTCGGTCCGGCTGCATAATCTGCAGAACATAAAGAAGTGCAGGTGTAGCATCAGTACAACTGACCCCATGTACAGAGTAAGTCCCGAGCCTAACCTCGGCAAAGTAGTGACGAGGCTAGGACACGACAACAAATTGTACTTGTGCAGTTCAATAGTATAGCAGAAAATAAACAAGAATACAATTACGGGGAAGAACATGCTGGGGATAAGAGGGGCAACACTTGCTAAAATAGTAGAATCAAGTACTAACGGAAATGTAGAAGTAAAACAGGAAATATCAACCCAAACAAGTAAAATAGACAGGAGAAAACACAGCATGACCCCTCGTGCATAGCCTCAAAATCACACGGCACGGAATGCCCCCTCGTGCATAAATAACAATGACTCGGCACGGAATGTCCCCTCGTGCATCAATAATAATCAATCGGCACGGAATGTCCCCTCGCGCATAAATAATAATCAATCGTCACAGAATGTTTCCTCGTGCATAAATAATATAATCATCGGCACAGAATGTTCCCTCATGCATAAATAATAATCATCGACACGGAATGTTCCCTCGTGCATGATGAATATAAAAACAACAATTGATATGAAAGTTTAACAATGCGACATTTCAAATGTACATACATAATCAACCCAATTTTATTGTCCCGACAAGGGATTCATCTATAACCAATCTCACTCAGAAGTATCATATCAACACTAAAACCCTCAACCGAACACATAATCAAGAACTTTCTACGTCATGAAGTAACCTGAAGGTACCACTTCCAAGGTTCCCGATAATTCAGAACACGGAGAATATCAAAGACATTAAATAACTCATCAAAATTCGACTCACTGGCATGCTTGACCACAACATATAGGTTCCCGTCACCTCACCTATACATTGGACATGAATTATACATAGCAAATAAGACTCTATACCTAATCCCTCAAGCTAAGGTTAGGCCAAACACTTACCTCGGCTCCAAGAATGCAAGTCAAGCCTCAATCACGGCCTTTCCTCTTGAATCCGACTCCGAAACGATAATATCTAGACATAATTGACTTAATAACATCAATAATTATTCAATAACTCAATCCCAAAGCCTAATTATACATTTCCCATAATTCTTCCAAAAATACCAAAATTTGACCCTGGGCCCGCTTGGTCCAAACCCGAGGTTCGGACCAAAACCCGATCACCCATTCCCCCATGAACCCAAATATACAATTTGTTTTGAAATCAGATCCCAAAATGAGGTTGAATTTCCAAAATTTCCAAAAGCCCTAACTCTACCCAAAACCCCCAATTTTCACCTTTGATTCCATGTTTTTAGACCTAGAATCTAGTGATTAATGAAGGAAAATGGAAGAAATTAAAGATAAGAACACTTACCTATGAAGCTATGGTGGAATGATCTCCTAAGAATCGCCCAAGAAGAGTGGAGAAGAAGAAAATGGTGACAGAATGTGAAAATCCTGTATGGTATTCTGTTTTTGAACATTAAAATCACTGGGCGAATTTGGCTATCGCGATCGTGACAGGTGCCCTGCGATCGCGATAGGTGCCTTGCGATTGCGGAGAGTACTGGACCTTAGACTTACGCAATCACGAAGTGAAGGCTGCGATCGCAGAGAGACTGGACGTGGACCCATGCGATCGCGGACAGGTTGGTGCGACCGCAAAAGGAAAAATTCCCAACCCCCTCCCCAGCTCTCCTATACTCTATGCGATCGCGGAAGTACCTATGCAATCGCAGAGTCACAGAAACCCCCCACACACTACACTACGCGATCGCGGGGCAACCTATGCGATCACATAGTGTAAAAATTTCAGACACCAGAAACAGCCCCAAAAAACAGATTTTCCAACTCTTTTGCACCCCGACACCTACCCAGAACTCACCTGAGCCCTCGGGGCTCAAAACCAAATATACACACGACTTCAAAATCATTCTACAAACTTGTTTGAGTAATTAAACCACCAACATAACATCAAAAACAATGAATTAAACTCAAAAATCCATAGAATTTCCTCAAACTTCATAAACTATCATATTTTCCAATTTTGATCTGAAACATGTCAAACTAAGTCCATTTCTTTCCAAATTTTATAGATAACTCACATAACACATATTGAACCTGTTCCAGACTCCGGAACCATAATACGGGCTCGGTAACACAGATTTCACATAAAAGTTCATTTTCAAAAAGTCTTTATTATTTTCAGAAAGTAATTTTCTTTAAAAAACTCATTTTATCGGACTTGGGACCTCGAAATTCGATTCTGGGTATACGCCCAGGTCCCATATTTTCCTACAGACTCTCCGGGACCGTCAAATCACGGGTCCGGGTCCGTTTACCAAAAATATTGACCAAAGTCAACTTTATTCCATTAATTATCATCAATTCAACTGTTTAACACATTTCCACATAAAAGCTTCCCAGCTACGTGCCCTGGCTGCGTACGCACATCGAGGTGAGATTAACGGAGGCTTTCGGGGCCTCGGAACACAATTTTTTCTAATTTAACACAAGATGAACTTTTGGTTCATCATAATCTCCACCTCTAAAACAACCGTTCGTCCTCGAACGGACATAGAAAGGTACCTAAATCGGGGAAAAGGTGGGGATATCTGCTCCGCATATCGGAATCGGACTCCCAAGTAGCTGCCTCAACAGGATGACCTCCCCACTAAACATGAACCGAAGGATAACTCTTCGATATCAACTGTCGCACCTGCCAGTCTAATATGGCTACTGACTCCTCCTCATAAGACAAATCCTTGTCCAACTGGACACCACTGAAGTCAAGTACAAGAGATGGATCCGCAATATACCTCCGGAGCATAGATACGTGAAATACCGGATGCACGGCTGACAAACTAGGTGGCAAGGCAAGTCTGTAGGCCACCTCTCCTACCTTATCCAGAATCTCAAATGGACCAATGTAACTAGGGCTCAACTTGCCTTTCTTTCCGAATCTCATCACGCCCTTCATGGGCGACACCCGAAGAAATACCCGGTCGCCTATCATAAATGCCAAATCTCGAACTCTGTGATCCGTATAACTCTTCTTCCTGGACTGAGATGTACGAAGTCTATCCTGAATGATATTCACCTTGTCCAAGGCATCCTGGACTAACTCAGAACCCAACAATCTAGCCTCTCCCGGCTCAAACCATCCGACTGGAGACCGACACCATCTACCATACAACGCCTCATACGGAGCCATCTGAATGCTCGACTGATAGCTTTTGTTGCAGGCAAACTCAGCTAAAGGCAAGAACTGGTCCCATGAACCACCAAAGTCAATAACACAAGCTCGCAACATATTCTCCAAAATCTGAATAGTACGCTCAGACTGTCCGTCCGTCTGAGGATGAAATGCGGTGCTCAAATCAATCTGTGTGCCCAACTCTCACTGAAATACTCTCCAGAAATTGGAGGTAAACTAACTACCTCGGTCTGATATAATGGATATGCGCACACCATGCAGTCTAACAATCTCTCTCATAGGAGAATGTAGAACCCATCGGTGTAGACACATGCACAACAGTACTCAAGGAATCACGGGGCATACTCAAATAAGGGGCAAAATATGAAGACACATAGGAGAATGTAGAACCCGAATCAAATAACACCGAAGCCTCTCGGCTGCAAACTGAAATTGTACCTGTAATAACTGCATCAGAAGCCTCAGCATCAAGCCTGGCAGGAAAAGCATAGTACCGGGGTTGAGCCCCTCCAACATGAACACCTCTGGGTCGACCTACTACGGCTTGACTTCTACCTCTCGGGGCATGTCCTCCACCTCTATGAGTCTGACCTCCACCTCTGGCACCTCGACTGCCACCCCTAGCTGGCTGAGGGGGTGGGGGTGCGACTGATGCGGGAACCATGGCACGGGAACCCTGATACTAAGACCCACCAGAACGTCGGGGCAAAACCTGGAAATATGCCCCAAACCACCACAAGAATAACAAGGCCTCTGCTGACGTGGCTGCTGACTCTGGAACTGGCCCTATCGACCCTGATAACAACCCTGGAATCTCTGAAGTGGCGGTGCACTGATAGGTGTTGGTGGTGCACCAATAGGAGCTGGCGGTGCACTGTGAGCTACCTGAAGTGCCGACTGATAAGGTCTGGGAGGATGACCTCTGCCGAAAGAATCCTTTCCCTTAGATGAGGCTCCACTAAATCGATCAAAGTGACAGAGCCTCTTGTCAGCCCCCTAACCACCACCCTGTGACATAATCATCTCAATCCTCCTGGCCACATTGTCCGCATCCTGGAACGAAATATAAGTACCTGACTCCTTGGCCATCTAAAGCCTGATGGGCTGAGCCAAACCCTCAATAAACCTCCTCACTCTCTCACGATCAGTGGGGAGTATCATAATAGCATGCCGAGCTAGAGTGATGAACCTGGTCTCGTACTGAGTGACAAACATAGATCCCTGCTGGAGGCGCTCAAACTGCCTCCGAAGATCCTCCCTCTGAGTAACTGGAAGGAACTTCCCCACGAATAACTTGGAGAACTGAGCCCAAGTCAATGGTGCAAACCCAGCTGGCCTGGTCAAGCAATAGTCTCTCCACTAAGTCTTGGCAGAACCCGAAAGACAAAAAGTAGCAAAATCAACTCCATTGGACTCTACTATGCCCATGTTCCGAAGAACCTCATAACAGCTGTCCGAGTAATCCTGGGGATCCTCTGATGGTGCACCAGTAAACGTAGTAGTGAATAACTTGGTGAATCTATCCAATCTCCATAAAGCATCTGCTGACATAGCTGCTCCCTCAACTGTTGAGGCCACAATGCCCGACTGAGCTACTCCGGCCGTCTGAGGTGCCGGAGTCTGGAACTAAGGACCTAGCTGCTCTGGCGTGCGAGTAGCAGGAGTTTGGGTCCCTCCCCCAGCCTGAGAGACGGCTAGTGCAGTAGGAAGAAGACCGGCCTGAGCCACACTCTCCATGAGTCCCACTAAGCAGACTAGAGCGTCCTGAAGCACCAGGGTGGCAATGAACCCCTCTGGGATCTGAACTGGTCCAACTGGAACTGTCTGAGTAGGAACCTCACCGGCAAAGTCTACCTACGGGTCCTCTACTGGGGCTGCTGCCCTGGGATGTGCCCTGCCCCTGCATCGACCTCTAATACGGCCTCGGCCCCTCGTAGGAGCTGCAACAGGAGAATCGGGTTGCTGATCGGTAGATGAGGAAGCACGCGTTCTCTCCATCTGCGAGAGAATAGAATCGAAACTCAATTAGCATTTAGAATTCAAATCGCACGACAGGAAAGAAGAAAAGTGAAGTTATTCCTAACTGTGCAGCCTTTAGGGGAGAAGTATAGACGTCTCCGTACTGACCCCTCAGACTCTACCAAGTTTGTCTGTGAGTTGTGAGACCTAAGAAACCTAGTACTTTGATACCAACTTGTCACGACCCAAAATCCCACCTTCAGGTCGTGATGGAGCCTAACGTTGCACCCGCTAGGCAAGCAACGTGTCAACTGAATTAATTTATTAACAAGTGAAAATAACAAATACTGGCTAGATAATTGAGATAAAGTGAGGAAGCATTAACCAAATCTAAATAACCATAGCTAATAACGAAGAAATCCCTTTAAGTACAAAACCCATAAATGGAGTCACAACCTCACGAACCAGTCTAAGATTTGGCTAAAAATAACAGTTTGAAATAAAATGATATATCTGTCTAGAAACACATAGATGACAGAATGAAAGATAGACAGTAACGCCGAGATCCACGAACGCATGCGGAACTACCTCGGTATCGTCTGGAATGGACTGAAGGATACTCCCCCTAACGAGGTCCACTGGGTCCGGCTGCGTAATCTACACAACATAAAGAAGTGCAGATGTAGCATCAGTAATACCGACCCCATGTACTGAGTAAGTGCTGAGTCTAACCTCGGCGAAGTAGTGACGAGGCTAGGACACGACAACAAATTGTACCTGTGCAGTTCAATAGTATAGCAGAAAATAAACAAGAATACAATTACGGGGAAGAACATGTTGGGGATAAGAGGGGAAACACTTGCTAAAATAGTAGAATCAAGTACTAATGGAAATGTAGAAGTAAAACAGGAAATATCAACCCGACCAAGTAAAATAGACAAGAGAAAACACGGCATGACCCCTCGTGTATAGCCTCAAAATCACACGGCATGGAATTCCCCCTCGTGCATAAATAACAATGACTTGGCACGGAATGTCCCCTCGTGCATCAATAATAATCAATCAGCACGGAATGTCACCTCGCGCATAAATGATAATCAATCGGCACGGAATGTCCCCTCGCGCATAATAATAATCAATCAGCACAGAATGTTCCCTCGTGCATAAATAATATAATCATCAGCACAGAATGTTCCCTCGTGCATAAATAATATAATCATCGGCATGAAATGTTCCCTCGTGCATAAGTAATATAATCATCGGCACGGAATGTTCCCTCGTGCATAAATAATATAATCATCGGCACGGAAAGTTCCCTCGTGCATAAATAATAATCATCGAAAAAAAATGTTCCCTCGTGCATGATGAATATAAAAACAACAATTGAAATGAAAGTTTAACAATGCGACATTTCAAATGTACAAACATAATCAACCCAATTCTATTGTCCCGGCAAGGGATTCAGCTATAACCAATCAGAAGTATCATATCATCAGTAAAACCCTCAACCGAACACATAATCAAGAAATTTCTACGTCATGAAGTAACCTCAAAATACCACTTCCAAGGTTCCCGATAATTCACAACACGGAGAATATCAAAGGCATTAAATAACTCATCAAAATTCGACTCACGGGCATGCTTGACCAAAACATATAGGTACCCGTCACCTCACCTATACGTTGGACATGAATTACACATAGAAAATAAGACTCTATACCTATTCCCTCAAGCTAGGATTAGGCCAAACACTTACCTCGGCTCCAAGAATGCAAGTCAAGCCTCAATCACGACCTTTCCTCTTGAATCCGACTTTGAAATGATAATATCTAGACATAATTGACTTAATAACATCAATAATTATTCAATAACTCAATCCCAAAGCCTAATTACACATTTTCCATAATTCTTCCAAAAATACCAAAATTCGACCCTGGGCCCGCTTGGTCCAAACCCGAGGTCCAGACTAAAACCCGATCACCCATTCCCCCATGAACCCGAATATACAATTTGTTTTGAAATCCGACCCCAAAATGAGGTTGAATTTCCAAAATTTCCAAAAGCCCTAACTCTACCCAAAACCCCCAATTTCCACCTTTGATTCCATGTTTTTAGACCTAGAATCTAGTGATTGATGAAGGAAAATGGAAGAAACTAGAGCAAAGAACACTTACCTATGAAGCTATGATGGAATGGTCTCCTAAGAATCGCCCAAGAAGAGTGGAGAAGAAGAAAATGGTGAAAGAATGTGGAAATCCTGTATGGTATTCTGTTTTTGACCATTAAAATCACTGGGCAAATTTGGATATCGCGATCGCGACAGGTGCCCTGCCATTGCGGAGAGTACTGGACCTTAGACTTAGGCGATTGCGAAGTGAAGGCTACGATCGCAGAGAGACCGGACGTGGACCCACGCGATCGCGGACAGGTTGGTGCGACCGCAAAAGGAAAATACCCAGCCCTCCCCAGCTCTCCTATACTTTATGCGATCGCGGAAGTACCTATGCGATCGCATAGAGTCA